>JAHRHZ010000050.1:15698569-15807250 GCA_024137785.1 Ginglymostoma cirratum
CCCTAACCTGTTTTTCCTCTCACCTATCCCCTCCTCCCACCTCAAGCTCCACCCCCATCTCCTATCTACTAACATCATCCCACCCCCTTGACCTGTCCGTCCTCCCTGGACTGACCTATCTCCTCCCTACTCCCCCACCTACACTCACCTTTACTGGCTCCATCCCTGCCTCTTCGACTTGTCTGCCTCCTCTCCACCTATCCTCTCCTCTATCCATCGTCTATCCGCCTCCCCCTCTCTCCCTATTTATTTCAGAACCCTCTTCCCCTCCCCCATTTCTGATGAAGGGTCTCGGCCCAAAACGTCAAACTTTCCTGCTCCTATGATGCTGCTTGGCCTGCTGTGTTCATCCAGCCCCACACCATGTTTTCGAATAACCAATCCCAGATTCTGAAAAAATCAATTTTCAACATTAATTTATAGCTTAAACATAAGACTTAGCAAATCATAAATAATATAGTAACTTTAGTATAGCAAAATTAACCAATAATGTAATCTAACTGATGTTTATGTTTTCAGCCCCAGTTTAAAAAAAAATCAAATGCATTTGAAGGGATAAATCAAATAAAGTAACAAACTGGCCAGATCACTTAAGTGATTTTCATGATGCATTGTCCCAAAGACATAAATGATTGTTTCTTGGTTGATTTTCTGAAGATATTGATCAGGGCCACCTTTCCATTTCACTCAGAAGTCAACAATGCTTATAGCTTAATTTCCATTCTCTGATCTTCCAATTGCTATTAACAGGAGGTTAGGCAAGAACTGTTCAAATCTTCATGCTGGTGCATCAACAATCAAACTCCTTCATCCAGAAAAACAGTCCAGGACCCAGTTCAAAACTCTAGCCTTTCCTGATTGGACTGACTGTCTCCCACAAAGTCTCAGTTTCCATTCAACATCCACCAGAGACAATAAGATCTCTTCAAGACTAGCTAGAACCAATTCTCAGGCACTAGCCTTATTAATGACCAACATCTGCCATTTGTTTAAACATACTGCTCTCCCCTCACGTACCTGTAGAAACTGATTGATTAAGATCAAACCTGCAATTAATTTTCAGATCTGGCCTCCCAAACAGTCCCCAGCTTCTTTGTTCTGCTTTATTTTAAACACAAGCTGCTGCCACAGTCCAAAGGTCATTTTCAGCTTACAGTTCTCAGTTCCAATAAATAATGATAAAGAAAAACCAGCAAAGGTTCTAACTGTCCTGAGGAATAATAAAATGAAAATCCCATCTGTATGAAATTAGCAATTTTAATGCAAAGAGAGAGGAGTTCAATCAGAACAGAAATTTAGTGAGGGTTCCATTTTATACCTCTCATTTTACACTGGTCGAATAGGTTTGTGAGGGTGGAAAATCCAGCCTGTGGCAGCATGGGACAAGTTGAAGGCTTCATTACACCTATACCATGTTGCTTTCATTTAACTTGGACACCTTTGAAGAAAACATATCTTTCCAGTATGAAACTGAACTATGTCTAAATGTTAACTTCTACAAGGACTACATTATGTGAGACAAAAAACACAATGATGCATTTCAATTCTACAAAAACACATTTTGTTCATGTTGACAAGCTGTCTAATGTAATCAGAACATCAACATTTCAATTTTTACACCATGTTTTATATTGATGTCCATTTTTCCAATCTTCATGTCCTGTCAAAGGAAATCACGGGTATTATTTCACTTGCTGGGTACAGCTGTATATTTTTATTTTAGCTAAGCAACAAGAGTTGTGCTTCCTTTGACTGAGCATGGTTTGAACAATGTATAATAATACAATACTGCACAATAAGGCATGTAGCTATCTTTAGAGTATTTCAGCAGCACATTAAAGTACATCACTCATTATAACCTGAGGGCTACACAAAGTAAACCTAATCTGATATGAACTCATATTAGGGAACCTCCTGTTTATAAAAATACAAAAAGTCAAATTTAATGTTGGCTGCCATGTAGAAATACACATGATCCCAAATTTCATCAGATCATGTGCTGCTGTGCCACTGAAATTTTGTTGGAAGGGCCAATGGAAAGGCCAAGGAAATTTAGAATTTTTTTAAAAAATAAAACCTCCCTTGGATATCCAATAAAGAAAGCAATAATAAAAATCTTGTGTGGGCTTACAATAACTTAATGACAAATAACTTCTGTTTTTCTTAACTGTATTCATCATAGAATCCCCACAGTATGGAAACACTTGACCCAACAAGTCCACAGCACCCCTCTGAAGAGCATCCCACCCAGACCCAATCCCCATGCCTAACCCACCTAACCTAAACATCCCTGGACACTATGGGCAATTTAGCATGGCCAATCCACCTAAACTGCACATCTTTGGACTGTGGACGGAAACTGGAGTACCCAGAGGAAATCCATGCAGACATGGGAAAAATGTGCAAACTCCACACAGTCATCCAAGGACGGAATCAAACCGAGGTCCCTGATGCTGTGAAGCAGCAGTGCTAACCACTAATCCACTGTGCCACCATTTCTTTCTTCCATTTTTGGTTTTATCAGGAACTCATTACTATAATTTCATGACTTCCAGCTACTGTTAAGAACCTTATGAATAAGGTGCATATAACATAAAAAATCACAATTTTTGAGCCTTTGGAAGAATGGGATAAAATTTGTGCACAGTGTGCTTTGGAATTTTCAATATATCCTCTCAGCTGGTAAGGTTCCTGATCAACAAAACAAATTAGAAGGATTACCCTTAATAAATAAAATATAAAAATTTACACATGCTCTTTAATGGAAAAGGCCTATAATCATTGAAGTTAGACTAGGCAAGACAATTTGCAATTCTAACTGTGTTCAGTCATTATTTGAGCTTCCTATAACATCACTGGCTTCTTTAAAAGTCATAATTTATGTTATTTTTGCTATAATGCACAATACATACAGGTATCATGCTGCATCATTCTTGCAACATCTTACATCCACTAGAATAGGCACACCCCTCTTCTACATATCAAAACTAAACTACAATACACCTCAAATGTAGTCCCTGTTTACCTTCTGTGCCAGATCCATAATCTCATAGTTGAAAAATGGGGCTGGCATCAACTTTTAAATTTTAAAACATGAACTACGAAGCTTGCCAAATTCACGTGACAAAGGGTTACTTGACCCAAAATGTTAACTCTATGTTTTTCTCTGCAGACGCTTCCAGACCTGGCGAGTTTCTCCAGCACCTTGTTTTTTTTCCCATGTTACTACATGTTATTTCCCATACATTGCCATAATAATACCATATAATATTACTGACCAGCCAGATATCTTCCTTTATTAGTCTGTTGATATACATTTCTTTCTGCATTGCATTTCCTGTTAGACATTCTACTTCCATTGTTTGGGTTCACACAGTGCACAATATACCAACTAGTCTTGCCACCAAGCTGTGATTCTTTCTGTGCATCTTTCCTCAGTAGCAGAAAATGCACCTCCTTGCAAGCATGCTACAGTCTGATATATGGGATAGCATCATGGGTTGGCAGCAAGGATTACTTCGTTGACCACAACCTCATGCAGGGTCATCACAACTTCAGCAACTTTCGAACATGGGGTCAGATGCTAGGCTTCTCTCTAACTTGCTCCTTGGACTCATGTTTGCATTTTGGGCTTCCTTGCCCCGCATATGACTGTAGATATTTTGTCAAATTAATTTTCTGTTATCTTAGTACATATAGTTACCCACCTATTAACTGGACCAAGTCATGATTTTAGGCCAGAAGTTTTCAAAATCCCATAATTTGATTGTTTCCTGTTAAGGGCCTATCCCTGTTGGCATGATCATTCAATGTTTTCTTCATGACGGCCATTAAAATAACAGATGGGGTACAACTATATCACTGTTACCTGAAATACATATTTTAATAAAGACCTGAATTGACTACATGGGTATTTAGGCCACCTGTCCCACAGAGGGGCTCAAGGTTACAGATGACAAAATCCAGACATTTAGCATCCTTTTACGTCCCAGTCACCATTATCTTCAAGATTTGAATAATTGGATAAATGACTTAAAATGTATAAGTGTATGGAAAACAGAGAGAGAAACAACCAATGAAAATCCACAGGTAAGAAAGCAGAAATTTATCCTGCTCATTGCCTGTTGCAAAGAGTTGGAATTGCCCCCATTGTGAGCAAAATTAAGTCAGCTATAGGGGATCAATTCTGGAAGCAAAGCCTAAGACTGACTGTTGTTGACATCAATGGAACACGACTTAGCACATTTTTATGGTGATCTTTCCTCTAACATATTAAAAGAAATGCTTACTTGTTCAAATAAGTAAGTCAACACCAAGCTTAAAAGAGCAAACAGAAGGATATTATATGAATGCAATAGCACCCATCAGCCTATATTATGACCAATATATGGTTATATAGAAATAAACAATATTTTTAAAAGGATTTCTACAATGCATATAGTTTACCATTAAACTGAAGCACATTATCTCATTTGCAGAAAGCATGTCAGAAATTATATCTGCATTAACATTGTTTGTTGCAAACAATGTCCTAGAACATGCAAGAGAAAGAAACTCTACTACATGATGTGCTATATTCTCACTTGGACAATTCCCGCGCCTAAAACTGTCCACAAAAGCCCTAGGACCCTGGACTGAAAAAATACCACTCGCATATATTCTTAATCAAAAATACTTCCAAAATACAGTTAACTGCTTCAAAAGTATAGGGAGGTACAGTTAATAAAAAGCAAGACAGAAAGAAAAAATGAACGAGAAAGCAAAAGCAAACAATGAAAGAAAAGAGGGAGAAGAGTGCTGTGCTGTATTTCACAATCATTATGTGCCTATGCCTTTAAGAGGCATGTTTATAATATAGTTACTGTATCAGAGAATGTGACCTGAGGGTATAAAGGCCTCATACTCCATTCTACATCAGTTGGCTTGAAGCATTACAAGCTTTTGAAAGCATACTGTTCTATTGTAATCTATTTGTTTAATGTTACCCAAGACACATGAGCCTGTGAATGTAATTCTTGCATGTAACAGTTAGCGCAATAAATGTCTGTTGAATTCTTTAATACCACAATAGTCAACCTGGTTTCCTATGTTACAATGGTCAACATAAGCATTGCTATATAAAATAAACAAACACCTGCGAGGCAAACTCACATCATGTTAACAATGGTGGCCGTCTATAAAAGACATCAATGTCTTCATGGGAGACATTTTAAAGTCCAGTCAGGCAATAGCTTTTGACAGCACAGAATTTGGACAAAGGGGCATTTTCTCATTCTCTAGCAGGTGCAGATTCTAAGAGTACCGACACTCATACAGATCTTTGGACAGCGCATTCACCACCAATTAAAGGTTCTTTCAAGATATAAAAAATTTAGAACAGTGCCTTACTTAAAAGTAAAAAAGTTGAAATTAGAAATCTAAGCAGAAATAAAGGCTATAGGTCTGCACTGAAGCAAATTGAATGCCTAAACCTCTGTCGCTTCCTTTGAAAAAAAATCAGTTAAATGGTCTTGATAACAGAATGTCAAAGTGCTTCAAGAAGACTTCAGTAATTTCTACTCTTTTCTGTCTTCAAAGTGGCACAAGAATGAAAATACGACCAATAAAAGAAGTACTCTGCACTCCATTCAACCTGAAGAGTGAAATAGAAGGCAAAAACTTAATTAGGAACTTGGAATTCATTGCCACCTTTATTGAATTACAGCTACTTAAATAACATAAGCAATTCCACTTTACAGAATAAATGCCATTGTCAAGGAGGAGCTTTCCATAATTAACACACTCATTCTTTCCATGAACAATCAGAAAGATTCAGAAAAGATCTGGGAGCTTGTTGAAGACCAGAGTAAGAATTAACTTCCAGATTAACAGACACTGATTGATGACACAAGACAGTAACCCCAAATGGGTATAAAGGTATCTTTCCAAACGGAACTGTCATAGAGCCACATTAGGTTGGCCACCAACCCTACATCAATTAAAGCCTTTAAGAAGGATATTTTGGGCAAGAAAAAGAGCAAAATCATTGAAGCATTACTTGAGAGTGGATGCAAATATGAAGCAATAGTGTCAGACCAACACTAATCACATGCTATAAGTGCAGTCAACACTACTGATATGATCAACAAAGTGCACCAAACCAACAAAATTTGTAACAGATATGGTATGTCACACCAACACAAAAGTTTTCCAGCTTTTCTTGATATCTGTAAAACATGTAACTGCAAAGTACACTGGCCATACATGTGCACAGAAACTGGTTCCAAAGACTAAGCCAAACCTCAAAACAAAGCATAATAGATGAACAAGATGATACATGCCACGACACTTGCAGCAAACAGGAAGTTAAGAAGGTATACCAACCCAAATACATCATTGAGGTTTACAGTCAATCAAGTGAAAGGCTAATTTCAGAAGGTGACCCAGCTTTCCAGACTGTTAACCTCATTCACCATGCTGACAATATAAGGTAATCAGAAGCTTTTGCAATCGCAAGCATCGTATGTCCTGAGAAGGAAGAACAAAACACACTAGAAATGAAAACTGACATGGGAGCAAGTGCCAACAAATTATCATTACATATCCTGAAAAATATGCACTTCAGCAGGATTTACAGTACAGCCTATGAGAGACTGGCTCACAGCGTACAATGGATCACTCAGTCTGAACCTTGGCAGAATCGCATTGCAATGCAAATACACTAGCTCATCTTGCATTCTCGAAATCCTCTAACTGATAGAAACCAGCAGTCCAACAATGGCAGGACTACCACAGAGGGAAGATGATGGCACAACGGTAATGTCATTGATTCAGTAATCCAGAGGCCCAGGCTATGTTTTACATAGAACAATACAGCACAGAACAGGCCCTTCGGCCCTCGATGTTGCGCCGACCTGTGAACTAATCTAAGCCCACCCCCTACACTATCCCATCATCATCCATATGCTTATCCAAGGACTGTTTAGATGCCCCTAATGTGGCTGATGCCCCTAATGTGGAAACAAATTCAAATCCTACCATGCAGCTTGTGAAATTTAAATTCAATTAATAAAATCTGGAATTGAAATCTAGTCTCTGCAATTGTGATGCTAAATATCATCAATTGTCATAACAATTTTATTCACAAATGTCCTTTAGGGAAGGAAGTATGCTGTTTTTCCCTGGGCTTGTCTATATGCAAATTCAGGCCACAGCAATGTGGTTGAGTCTCAATTGCTGTCTGAAATGGTCTAACTGTCTTCAATTTAGGGGAAGTTATGCAGAGCAATAATTGTTGCCTTGTTGTAAACACCACATCCCGTGAAAGAATACATAATAAAAAATAAATCTCAGTCTCATCAGATTCATGAGATTCAAACCACAGCCATAGTGGCAGAATACACCATATGTGATGCAATTGAATCAGTCAATGATCTTCAAGAATATGACTTTGAAGTGAGATATAAATCATGTATCAAGATGATCATATCTGACACACTGGGAAGATTATCCAACTTGCACAAAGACCAAAATATTCCTCTTGATCTATACAAGGATGCTCTAGACTACAAAGTTGAAGAGGTCCTCAATGTTGGTCTACTCCACGTAGCCAGAATGAGATTGAACAATTATAATTGGCAACAGCTAAAGATGAGCACCTACAAAAGTCGCAAAAGATCCAGGATTGGCCTGTCAATATTAAAGAAGTCTCTGAGAAGATTCATCAACTTTGACAAGTCTGAATACCAAGGACATTATGCCTCGAACACATGGATTTGGAACATGCAAGGTGGTTGGCATATGAGTCTGTGGATTGGCCTGGGATTATTCAGGATATTCAATGACTCATGAGTACTAGTGAGGCCTATCAAACTTATCAACCCCCACAGGGGAGGGAACTTTTACATTCACACGATGTTCTATCCACTCCCTGAAAAAAATGTAGATTGAAAACCAACCTTTTCATTGTGCTTGGGAAAGATGATATCTTTACAATGGATTACTTCTCTAAATTTCCTACTGCTTAATAACTTAGTAACACAACAAGCATGGCTGTTGCTGACACAATGAGCACTTTGACCCATTTATTCCATATCCCAAAATGGATATTATTTGACAATAACCGTGGATAACTTGCAAATGACTTAAAACATTTGTACTAAGTAGTGAGTCTCCCTATTGCACTGTTCAAATAGTCTTGCACAACTGTATGACCATTAGTTATCAATCAAGGTCTTCACCTTCCATTGCTCCAATCTCATGCAATGCTTTTGAATAAGGGGTCATCATTCTCAGCACAGCTTGTACTCATTATCGAGCGTGATGGACCTTGCCCAGAAACCGGTCATCTAACTCTTCTAAAACACATGATATGCTTCTTAAAAGATAAAAAGAATGAAAGGAATACACCACAAATGAGTAGGTAGGGAACCACCAAACTATGCATTGGGCAGAGGGTGCAAGTTAGAACTACAAAATGAAAATAATTGGATACCAGGAAAAGGTTTCTTGGATATGCAACCAGCTCAAATCATTTGAAGTCATCACTGATCATGGTGCTCAGTTGCAAATGAGCAGAAGCCAACTCAGCAATGCATCGGACACCAAACACGCGTAAAGAGGATGAGGAAGAACCTACCAACGATGATGATTGAATGGTGATGTTAAGTCACAGCAATCAGCAGTAAACAACCAAGTTGTCAAACAGGTGCCACAAGAATAATGTATCCCCCTCTAGGTGGGTACATGATTACCAGATCAGGACGATTTGCCAAACCTTCAAAGCATTAATGTTTGAAATGTCAGTCTTTAAATTCTATTGTTCTGTTTGTATAATTAGCAAATTTACAGAATGTGCCTATGTACAACCATGTTTTCTCTTTTAGGTATTTTTTACCTTGAGGAAAAAAAGAGATGATGCATTATACCTCATGATCAGTATGTCAGCGTATCATCTCTGGATCATATCATGCGGCCAAAGGGTATAAAGGATGGACAAGAAAAACTGATGGCATATTAACCTTCTCAGCTGGACATAAAAAATCCGTGTAGCATTTTGAAAAAGTGCAGTTGAGTTGTTGGTCTAGCCAATATTTATCTTTCCACTGGCAAAACAGATAAGCTAGTAATTTATCCTATTACTGGTTGCAGAAACACACCAATGACATATTCTCTTCAAAGTACTTTATTTGCATTTTAGTACTTTGGAACATCCTGAGGTTGTCAGAGTTACATTATATATTGTCCAGTATAATGTATGATTCACAGCAGCTTTAATTTAGCACAGTCAACTCAGTTCTTGGAGTGAATAAAAGCAAAATAACAGCTTACATATACTTCACAACCTAGGTCATTGATCATTCTACCTTACTACTACTCATTCCATGATTCTTTACTAATTGCAACTGTCTGATCAGTGGGCTTCAGAAAACAACTAACATTGTGCACATTTCCTCAATGAGAAACCAACGTACAATGTAAATGAAGTTCAATCTACAAGGGGATTCTAAACAACATTTAGATACCACGTAAAAGTGAAGCAATGACCATCATTAACTCCCATCCTGTGAATGCCTGGGCCAGGCATGCAGAGGGACGCTGGCATCAGAGTCTCTGGGAATCCACTGGAAGGTCACTCAGGTTTATATGAAATTATCCCATGCAGCAGCAGCTCATCTTGATGCCCGCAAAATGCCAACAAGGGTTGGAGATGATCCATATTTGACACCTTAATTGGCCCTGTTGGCCACACTGCTGATGTTCCTACCACTGGTAACATGATATAATGGCAGGAAAAATTCACGTTCCTGTCACTCAGCCATCTGCTACCATTTTATGACATGTTCCACCTTCCAGCTCATCACTAAATGGCTTGTAAATCCAGTCTTCTATATTGCTTGCACCTCTTCTTTTTAAATGTTCCCCATATTCAACAGTCACTTCACAATGTCCATTTTATTTAAAGGGAATACAGATGCTACATGAACAAACCAAACAGAAATTTCATTTTCATTTTTAGACTGCAAGCAAGGAGATAGCGAACCTGATTTCTGAACAGTGAGGCCTAGTACTCCAACTCCAGTGACACTGGTGAGCACTCATCCACTCCATCATTTACCTGCAAACGGCAGTCCATCAGAACCCAGTCAAGCAAGAACAGGTAACAGAGAGTTCTCAACTTTTTTGACATAAAAATATCCAGATGATGTATATATAGAACAAAGAACAACGAACAAAGAAAATTACAGCACAGGAACAGGCCCTTCGGCCTTCCAAGCCTGCGCCGGTCCAGATCCTCTATCTAAACCTGTCGCCTATTTTCCAAGGATCTGTATCCCTCTGCCCCCAGCCCATTCATGTACCTGTCTAGATACATCTTAAATGACGCTATCGTGCCCGCCTCTACCACCTCCGCTGGCAACGCGTTCCAGGCACCCACCACCCTTGGCGTAAAGAACTTTCCACGCATATCTCCCTTAAACTTTTCCCCTCTCACCTTGAAATCGTGACCCCTAGTAATTGAGTCCCCCACTCTGGGGAAAAAGCTTCCTGCTCTCCACCCTGTCTATACCTCTCATGATTTTGTAGACCTCAATCAGGTCCCCCCTCAACCTCCGTCTTTCTAATGTAAATAATCCTAATTTACTCAACCTCTCTTCATAGCTAGCACCCTCCATACCAGGCAACATCCTGGTGAACTTCCTCTGCACCCTCTCCAAAGCATCCACATCCTTTTGGTAATGTGGTGACCAGAACTGTACGCAGTATTCCAAATGTGGGCAAACCAAAGTCCTATACAACTGTAACATGATCTGCCAACTCTTGTACTCAATACCCCGTCCCATGAATGAAAGCATGCCATATGCCTTCTTGACCACTCTATCAACCTGTGTTACTACCTTCAGGGTACAATGGACCTGAACACCCAGATCTCTCTGTGTATCAATTTTCCCCAGGGCTTTTCCATTTACCGTATAGTTCACTCTTGAATTGGTTCTTCCAAAATGCATCACCTCACATTTGCCTGGATTGAACTGCATCTGCCATTTCTCCACCCAACTCTCCAATCCATTTATATTCTGCTGCATTCTCTGACAGTCCTCTTCACTATCTGCTACTCCACCAATCTTAGTGTCATCTGCAAACTTGCTAATCAGACCATCTATACCTTCCTCCAGATCATTTATGTATATCACAAACAACAGTGGTCCCAACACGGATCCCTGTGGAACACCACTGGTCACAGTTCTCCATTTTGAGAAACTCCCTTCCACTACAACTCTCTGTCTCCTATTGCCCAGCTGGTTCTCTATCCATCTAGCTAGTACACCCTGGAACCCATGCAACTTCACTTTCTCCATCAGCCTACCATGGGGAACCTTATCAAACGCCTTACTGAAGTCCATGTATATGACATCTACAGCCCTTCCCTCATCTATCAACTTTGTCACTTCCTCAAAGAATTCTATCAAGTTGGTAAGACATGACCTTCCCTGCACAAAACCATGCTGCCTATCACTAATAAGCCCATTTTCTTCCAAATGTAAATTGATCTTATCCCTCAGTATCTTCTCCAGCAGCTTCTCCACCACCGACGTCAGGCTCACCGGTCTATAATTTCCTGGATTATCCTCACTACCCTTCTTAAACAAGGGGACAAGAAGTATGGTCCTGTTATATTTGAGCAGGAGCTAAGATATGTATAACCTTGATCCAGAGAAAAAAAACAAACAATGACCTGTTTGCAGAGCTTGAGATAGATTTCAGTGTTCGTGTAATGTCTCCCAAAAAGTCATGGTAAATGATTAGGGAAACAGTTATGCATTAACATCCGGATAGGTCTAAACTAAAGATAACTTAGACCAAATAGCAACTGCCATATCTGTAGCCTTCGTCTATTTCTTAAGAGGACAAGGCAATTAGTTGATTCAATATGAAGAATATAAGCAAAATACTGCAGACGCTGGAACTGGAGTTCTGAAGAAGGGAGATCCCAGATTCAAAACGTTAACTCTATTCCTCTCCACTGATGCTGCCTGATCTGCTGAGTCTCTTCAGAATTCTCTGTGTTTGTTAACTCAATATGAAGACTTTGAATGAAGATTACAGATCCAAAGGACAAAGGGATACCCAGGTAACCCAAGCTTAGTGATTTGAGGATTGCTCAGAATCCACATTGATTATGAATCTAGCAGAGATAGGGTTGACAGTTAGAATCTTGCATTGATAGGGTTGATGGTCAGAATCTTTTCCCCAGAGTTAAAATGTCTAAGACTAGAGACATGCATTTAAGGTGACAGGGGATAAGTTCAAGATTGCTTTATGTCAAGACATCTTATATGGCATTCAGGAATAGGCAAAGGATTGGCATCAGGTTTCAAAGTTAAAATGTAATACCCTTCTGTGAGAAACAAGGATTTTTACTTAGACCATGAAGAGTTTGGCAAAGGAAGACACACTTTTGAAGGATGAAGCTTTCGAATAATAGTGCTGTACTCAGTGAATATGTGCCAACTATCATTCTTTTAACTACAGTGCAGCTATTGCTATTGCCCCTCTTGTTGCTCTTCATGGGTCAAGTCTTCTACAACAACAATTTAATTATCACATTCTACGGTTGATAACAAAAAAGTCTTTACAGCTCTTTGAAATGAGTCTGTAACATGAAGATCAGCGCTATGCTATTACTGTGTGACATAGTGAGAGGTGGTTGTACTTTGCACCTTTGTGAAGGACTTCATGAAATCACTTCACAGAAATCAGCTGAACTCCTTTAAACATTATTTTGGAAACACAAGAGATAAATCTCCAGAGAAAAATCTCAGGAAGTGCACCTGGGTCTATACATCACAGTGGATACAAGTTGTTAGAATGGTCCAGCTGACCCTTCCTGCTACCTGAGTAATCTAGTTTCCCTTACAGCCTTCTGGCAACAAATATCTCTGGGCAAGCGCCAGGGACTCGGGTTCAATTCCCACCTCGGGCGACTGTCCATGGGGAGTTTGCACATTCTCCCTGTATCTGCGTGGGTTTCTTCTGGGTACTCCTATTTCCTCCAACAGTCCAAAGATGTGCAGGTTAGGTAGATTGGCCATGCTAAATTGCCTGTAGTGTTCAGGGAGGTGTAGATTAGGTGGGTTATAGGGGGATGGGTCTGGGTGGGATGCTCTGAGGGTCGGTGTGGACTTGTTGGGCCGAAGGGCCTGTTTCCACACTGTAGGGATTCTATGATTCTATGAATAGAGTATGCAAAGTATGATTCCATTTGGGCTTTCATTATGTAGATCTCCTCCTAGCTCAGTATTTATGCTAACTTGGAATACTTTCCAGAGATATGACTAAATGTCAAATCATAGAATCTCTACAGCGCAGGAAGTGGTCACTCCACCCATCAAGTCCACACCAACCCTCCAAAGAGATAGTAGGAACTGCCGATGCTGGAGAATCTGAGATAACAAGGTGTAGAGCTGGATGAACACAGCAGGCCAAGCAGCATCAGAGGAGCAGGAAAGCTGATGTTTCGGGTCTGGACCCTTCTTCAGAAATGGGGGAGGGGAAGGGGATTCTGAAATAAATAGAGAAGGGGGGAGGTGGATGGAAGATGGATAAAGGAGCAGATAGGTGGAAAGGAGACAGACAGGTCAAGGAGGCAGGGAGGAGGCTGGTAGGTAGCAGGTGGGGGTGGGGGTTGAGGTGGGAGGAGCGCATACGTGGGAGAAAAGACGGACAGGTCAGGGAAGCAGGGACGAGCTGGGCTGGTTTTGGGATGAGAGCTGGGGTGGGGAGATTTTGAAGCTTGTGATGTCCACATTGATACTGCAGTCCACATCTTCCATCCACCTCCCCCCATCTCTCTATTTATTTCAGAATCCCCTTCCCTCCCCCATTTCTGAAGAAGGGTCCAGACCCAAAACATCAGCTTTCCTGCTCCTCTGATGCTGCTTGGCCTGCTGTGTTCATCCAGCTCTACACCTTGTTATCTCAAACCCTCCAAAGACCATCCTTTCCAGTCCTGTAACCTTGCATTTACGATGGCTAATACACCTAACCTGCACATCCCTGGTCAATATGGAGCAATGTCGCATGGCCAACCCACCTGACTCGCACATCTTTAGACTGTGGGAGGAAACCAGAGCACCCAAAGGAAACCCACACAGATATGGGGAGATGCGCAAACTCAACAGGCAGTCACCCAAGGCTGGAATTGAACCTGGGTCCCTTGATGAAAGCAGAAGTGCTAACCACTGAGCCACCATGCTGACCCCAAGATGTAAGAGATGGATTCCTCAGAAATGGATAAGAGTACCTGCAGATACCTGAACAAAACGCCCAATGATCTGTATTCCACCACCAAGACTTTTAAACAATGGTGCACAATGTCAAGGATAATAAAGGGCAGGTAACATGATCCCATGCTTGCTGCTTCATTTGTATTTGGCAATCTTTGGTTGTGCAAGGGGAACTTCAACGTACATATAATTTATGTTCAGGTACTTCTCCAATGGAACTCCAGTACGAATCAACCCAGTCAGATTCAGCTGGCTCCACAAATGCACAAATCCCAAAATTTATTATCTCTCAAAGCACAAATTTCAGGCTACCACATTGAAATTTGCATAGCAGGCACTGTTGTTTAACCAAAATAAATGAAAATACTAGATAACAAGCATGGGGCTGGATGAACACAGCAGGTCAAGCAGCACCATAGGAGCAGGAAAACTTGACGTTCCGGGCCTAAGTCTGCCTCCTCTCCACCTATCCTCTCCTCTATCCATCCTCTATCCGCCTCCCCCTCTCTCCCTATTTATTTCAGAACCCTCTTCCCCTCCCCCATTTCTGATGAAGGGTTTAGGCCCGAAACGTCAAGTTTTCCTGCTCCTATGATGCTGCTTGACCTGCTGTGTTCATCCAGCCCCATGCTTGTTATCTCGGATTCTCCAGCATCTGCAGTACCTTTTATCTCTGATATAAATGAAAATACTAATTGTTTTGAGGAATGTTTTATCGAATAAATACACATTTAAAACTCAGACTTTTCCCACAGAGTCTGTAAAATGTGCAGCTTAACTAGAAATATAGTTGATACTCAAAAGTAATAATGATAATACGACTAAGTAAAGTTCTTCCATTTACACTCTTGTAAGGTGTTGCTTGATTTGGCTTTAAACAATTTCAATCAGTAGATTCAGAATTTGTATTGAATTAGTTCATCACATTCAACATAAAATAAAAACCAAAAAAACTGCGGATGCTGTAAATCAGGAACAAAAACAGAAGTTGCTGGAAAAGCTCAGCAGGTCTGGCAGCATCTGTGGAGACAAAAAGATCAGAGTTAACGTTTCAGGTCCTGTGACCCTTCCTCAGATAACAAGGTGTGGAGCTGGTCGAACACAGCAGGTCAAGCAGCATCATAGGAGCAGGAAAGCTTGACATTTCGGGCCTAGACCCTTCATCAGAAATGGGGGAGGGAAAGAGGGTTCTGAAATAAATAGGGAGAGGGGGGAGGCGGATAGAAGATGGATAGAGGAGAGGATAGGTGGAGAGGAGGCAGACAAGTCCAAGAAGTGGGGATGGAGCCAGTAAAGGTGTGTGTAGGTGGGGGGTAGGGAGGAGATAGGTCAGTCCAGGGAGGACAGACAGGTCAAGGGGGCGGGATGAGGTTAGTAGATAGGAGATGGGAGTGGGGCTTGAGGTGGCAGGAGGGGATAGGTGAGAGGAAGAACAGGTTAGGAAGAAGGGACGAGCTGGGCTGGTTTTGGGATGCAGTTGGGGGAGGGGAGATTTTGAATCTTGTGAAATCCACATTGATATTATTGGGCTGCAGGGTTCCCAGGCTGAATATGATTTTCTGTTCCTGCAGGCATCGGGTGGCATCATTGTGGCATTGCAGGAGGCCCAGGATGGACATGTCGTCTGAGGAATGGGAGGGGGAGTTGAAATGGTTCGCGACTGGGAGGTGCAGTTGTTTGTTGCGAACTGAGCACAGGTGTTCTGCAAAGCAGTCCCCAAGCCTCCACTTGGTTTCCCCGATGTAGAGGAGGCCACAACGGGTACAGCGGATGCAGTATACCACATTGGCAGATGTGCAGGTGAACATTTGCTTGATGTGGAAAGTCTTCTTGGGGCCTGGGATTGGGGTGAGGGAGGAGGTGTGGGGGCAGGTGTAGCACTTCCTGCTGTTGCAGGGAAAAGTGCCGAGTGTGGTGGAGCTGGAGGGGAGTGTGGAGCGGACATGGGAGTTACGGAGGGAGTGGTCCCTCCGGAAAGCAGACCAGGGTGGGGAGGGAAAAATGTCTTTGGTGGTGGGGTCAGATTGCAGATGGCGGAAGTGTCGGACGATGATGCGTTGGATCCGGAGGTTGGTGGGGTGGTTCGTGAGGACGAGGGGGATTCTTTTTTGGTTGTTATTGCGGGGACGGGGTGTGAGGGATGAGTTGCGGGAAATGCGGGTGACACGGTCAAGGGCGTTTTCGACCACTGTCGGGGGGAAGTTGCAGTCCTTGAAGAATGAGGACATCTGAGATGTACGGGAGTGGAATGCCTCATCCTGGGAGCAGATGTGGCAGAGGCGAAGGAATTGGACATAGGGGATGACATTTTTACAGGAAGGTAGGTGGGAGGAGGTGTATTCCAGGTAGCTGTGGGAGTCAGTGGGCTTGAAATGGACATCGGTTTCTAAGTGGTTACCTGAGATGGAGACAGAGAGGTCCAGGAAGGAGAGAGAAGTGTTCGAGATGGTCCAAGTGAACTTCAGGTTGGGGTGGAAGGTGCTGGTGAAGTGGATGAACTGTTCGAGCTCCTCGTGGGAGCACGAGGCGGCGCTGATACAGTCTCCTCTGTCCATCTTCTATCCGCTTCCCCCTCTCTCCCTATTTATTTCAGAACCCTCTTCCCCTCCCCCATTTCTGATGAAGGGTCTCGGCCTGAAACGTCAAGCTTTCCTGCTCCTATGATGCTGCTTGGCCTGCCGTGTTCGTCCAGCTCCACACCTTGTTATCTTGGATTCTCCAGCATCTGCAGTACCTATTATCTCTGATACCCTTCCTCAGAACTGGTTCATCACATTTACGGCCGCAACTGACAGGTTGCATTTGGCCTCTATATCCCTGCACTTGAATGGGAAAAATCAGGCAGAGTTCCTTCATCCAGTTGCTAGCCACTCAGCGATAATAATGCAGATGGTAGAGTAGCCTGCAAACATTTAATGTCAAGAATTCTAAATCCATGTAATTTCAGAGGCTGAGAGGCGACCTTATAGAGGTTTATAAAATCATGAGGGGCATGAGTAGGGTAAATAGACAGGGTCTTTTAGCTGGGATGGGGGTGTCCAAAATTAGAGGGCATAGGTTTAAGGTGAGAGGGGAAAGATTTAAAAGGGACCTGAGGGTCAACTTTTTCATGCAGAGGGTGGTGCATGATGGAATGAGCTGCCAGAGGAAATGGTGGAAGCTGGTACAATAACGACATTCAAAAGGCATCTGGATGGTATTTAAATAGGAAGGATTTAGAGAGATATGGGACAAATGCTGACAAATGGGATTAGATTTATTTCGGATATCTGGTTTGCATGGATGAGTTGGACCGAAGGGTCTGTTTCTGTACTGTATATCTCTGTGACTCTCTGACTCTAAGAAAGTTTTCTTCGGTGAAGTTCTAAAGGGGATGCCAGAACCAATTGAATTGTAACCAAGAACAAATTGCGTAGAATCCTTATGACAGAAGGGGTCTGAAGCAGACAAAACATGAGCAAAAAGAGGTGAGGGATGAACAGTTTACAAAAAGAGTCCACCAACTAAACTGAAATGTTATTAATAAACAAAATTTTATTTGTACTGTGGCACTTTCTCCTCTTAATTATGTTAATACTTAGGCTAAATATAAAATTTAAAAACTAAAAAATATGTTTTATTACTGAAGCTTTAAGAGATGTTGCTTCATCACAATTTGGATCTGACATAAACAAATATTTCCATGGGGTTCAAAAAGAAAATTCATCATATAACTGCAGGCCCTGGAGATTCCAAAGAAATATATCTAACCACTTTACTTGATATTAATCACTGAACCCTGAAGCTAGAAGAATCTATTAATCAAGGAAAAATAAATGGGTAAAATCCAAATAATGGTTAAATACATTTTTCACATGGCCTGATTGTTTCATCTTACATTTAAATGTTGCATCTCAAGATAATTTTTGCAAGGCTTCTGAACCCAGTGCTGTGCTGAGCTGTATGATGTATTCATTCTTCAGAAATTTAAATTACTGTACTCAATAAAAGACAAATGGCATTTCAGATTGTAGACCAGGAAATAATATAACTTAACCAATTAAATCAATGGTAAGTGAATTAAATATTTTTTGTTTTGTTAAGTTTGATTAAGTCAAATGCTGAAAGAGCCATGTTTTTGCATGAGAATGGCAAGATTGGTTGTCCCCACCACAGCCACAGCAATCAGTGCAATTTAAATGATAGACTAAATCCAAACCATAAAATACCAAACCAGGCTATCTTGTACATCATTAGTGTGTTCAAAGAAG
Source organism: Ginglymostoma cirratum (assembly GCA_024137785.1). Taxonomy (NCBI): domain Eukaryota; kingdom Metazoa; phylum Chordata; class Chondrichthyes; order Orectolobiformes; family Ginglymostomatidae; genus Ginglymostoma; species Ginglymostoma cirratum. The sequence goes on from JAHRHZ010000050.1 coordinate 15,717,087, forward strand.
TACTTAAATGATTAAATTTGTGTGTACTTCAATGCCTCTAATAAAGGAATGTGCATTAGTTTGTAATTTTAATATAATTTTAATTCAATTTTACTCTTCTTATAATACTCCATTTAATACATACATATTACCTGCTGAATTTGTTTGCCTGTTTATGCTCCAGTATGACTGGGACATGTTTGCATATTTTTAATGTGATAACTTAGCCTTTACATTAATTTTGAACGCAAATTGTGCTGCAACACAATCTTCAGCCCATTAATGTGTTTCTTGAATAAAATACCCAAATAGAAATAGAAATTGAAATTGAAATTGAAATTAAAAGTTGAGTGATTGGGCAAATCTATAGCAAATAAAGTATAATGTGGGTAAATGGGAGGTTAGCTACTTTGATCGCAAAAATAGGAATGCAGATGATGATCTGAATGGTGATACATTGGGAAAGGAAGAGGTGCATCGAGGTCTGACTGTCTGGATGACCAGTGAGCCCAGAAGCAGGAGTCACAGTCTAAAGACTAAGTCACAGTCTAAGTCACACTTAGGACTGAAATGAGAAGAAATTTCTTCACCCAGACAGTGGTAAACCTGTGGAATTCCTTGCTACAGCAAGTGGCTGAATCCAAAACATTGAGTGTGTTCATGAAGGATATAGTCCTTTGCACTAAAGGGATCAAAGCTGGAAAAGCGTAATAAGATGATCAGCCACGATCGTATTGAATGATGGAGCAGGCCCGGAATGCCAAATGGCATACACCCGCTCCTATTACTATAATTATTGATATATAATTAAGTCAGATTGCATATTACAAATATATTAATAAATGATACAACTTTCATGCAATTAAGTGTGAACAAATCAAAGCTACTCATTGCACATATTGGTTCTTATAAATTTATGAGTAACTTTTCTTTGTTTACATTTACAGCAGACAGTACAACATTTTGCCAGTCATGCTGAAAACTTCTCCAGAACTAGCCCTCGTCACCTGTTCCAGTAAGTGAATGTTTGCTGACACCCCAAAATGCTTCCAGTGTACATGTACCAAATGTGCAGTAGACCTGCCAATACTGCATGATATTGTTCCATGATATTCACTCATATTTATTGTACTTATTTAGGTGCAACGAAGAATTGCCAGACTGATGGCAGGACTAAGGTATGAAGAAAAGATGGATTGGTTAGGACCATATTCACTGGAATTTAGAAGAATAAAGAGGGATCTCATAGAAATCTATAAAATCCTAACAGGGCTAGACAAAGTAAATGCAGGAAGGATAATCTCATTGACCAGGAAGTCCAGAACTGGAGGTCACAGTTTAAGGATATGTGTAGGCATTTAGGACTGAGATGTGGAGAAATTTCTTCAGAGAGTGGAATTCTCTGTTGCAGAAAGTAGTTGAGGCCAAAACATTGAATGTTTTCAAGGAAGAGTTAAATACAGTTCTTAGGGCTAAAGGGATCATAAGAAGTATGGGGAGAATTAGATGATCTGCCATGATCTTATTGAATGGTGAAGCAGGCTCATTGAACCTGCTCCTATTTTCTATCTTTCTACGGCTACATCCCTGACACCACAACCCAAGTATCTATTCACCTATCACCTCACCCAGTTACCCAACTGCCCACAACAAACACCTCGCCCAGATAACAAGGTGTGGGGCTGGATGAACACAGCAGGCCAAGCAGCATCATAGGAGCAGGAAAGCTTGACGTTTCGGGCCTAGACCCTTCATCAGAAGGGTCTATGATGCTGCTTGGCCTGCTGTGTTCATCCAGCGCCACACTTTGTTATCTCAGATTCTCCAGCATCTGCAGCACCTTTTATCTCTCAAACACCTTGCCCACCTCACTACCTATCCTTTCACTCTCTTACCCACTTACCAATTCAACAATATTCAAAAACTGAACTTTAAACTCACCATATGGCAGCTAGTGATGTGAAGAGAGGGGTTGTCTTGTCTTGTCCTACTCTACTCCCCTCTGATGGGGTAGGAATGCTGCACTGCACATTTCCTTGACAACTATGAATGAAAGATGCGGAAGAAATACAGAGAAGAAGCAGGCTGGGAAAAAATTTGAGAACAGCAACAATGTGTTCATCACCGAAATGTTCCAGGCAATATATAACAAAGGGCCCAACTCAAAAAGGAACACAGGAGCAGAGAGACCAGAATGTTTATATGCATAACCCATTGAAGGTAGTAGGACAGGTTGAGAGAATAATTAATAAAGCATTGAGCATCCTAAGCTTTATTAATAGAGGCTTTGAGTAAAAAAGCAAGGCAGCTATATTAAACTTATATAGAATCCCAGTTCAGGCTTTACTGGAGTAGCAAGCAGTTTTGGGTATCAGTAGAAATGACCACTGCACAGCTCCTGCACAAAGTCTATCCACACTGGGATCAATAAAATGATCAAATATATCATCAGCAGTGTCATCAGCCAGCACTGATGTTCAATTGTGTTTCACCAGGGCTACTCAATTCCTGATCTAACTAGAGCCTTGGTTCAAATATGGGCAGACAGCCGAATTCCAGAAGTGAGGTGAGAGTGACTGCCCTTGACAACAAGGCCACATTTGACCAAGTATGGCATCAAGGTGCCCGAACAATATACTCCATTGTGTCAAGTGGCAGGACAACTATGCTAAGTTAGATAGGCTTCAAACAGATCTAGCAACTCAAAATCTGCAAGACATCCATGAGGAGCTGTGATTCATCAGCAGCAGGAATGTACCTTAGCACAGCAGACAGCCATATGGCTGAGAATATCCCTCACTCTATCCTTACTGTCAAGCCAGGGAACCAATCCTGATTCAATGAAGAGTGCAGGAGAACATGTCAGGATCAGCTAAAGGTACATATAAAAATAAGGTGTCAACCTGGAGAAGCTGGAACACAGACCTACTAGCTGCCAAACAGCATGCTGTATGACTCTATGACTCTGATAGAGGTAAGGGATTCCAAAACCAAAACATCACATAAAAGCTCTGCAGTCTTCAGCTCAGCAGGTCTGGCAGCATCTGTGAAGAAAAAATCAGAGTTAACACTTTTCATCTGGTCACCCTTCCTCGGAACTGATGGTAGCTGGGAAAACATTGGTTTATATCCTAGAGGTTATCATTGACCAGAAACTCAAGTGGACTCACCACATAAACACAATGGCTACAAGAACAGGCCAGAAGCTAGGAAAACTGCAGCGAGCAACTCACCTCCTGATTCTTCAAACCCTGTCCACCAAATACAAGGCACAAGTCAGGAGTGTGATGGGATACTCCCCACTTGCCCGGATGAGTGCACCCCAAAAACACTCAAGAAGCTTGACACCATCCAGGATAAAGCAGCCCGCTTAATTATCACATATCCACAAGCATCCACTCTCTCCACCACCGACGCTCAGTAGCAGCAGTGTGCACTATCTGCAAGGTGCGCTGCAGAAATTCACCTCAGATCCTCAGATAGTACCTTCCAAACCCATGACCATTTCCATCTATAAGGGCAAGGGATTCAGACATATGGGAACACCACAACCTCCAAGATCCCCTCCAAGCTACTCACCATCCTGACTTGGAAATATATCACCATTCCTTCACTGTTGCTGGGTCAAAATCCTGGAACTCCACTCCCCACCCCCAGCCCCATCAACCCTACCACACCCCCCCACCCCCACCGCTCCCCCACCCCCCGCCCCACCAACCACACACACACTCACCAATGGCATTGTGGGTCAACCTACAGCAGGTGGACTGCAGCAGTCCAAGAATGCAATTCACCACCACCATCTCAAGGGGAATTATGGATTGGAAAAAAAATGCTGACCAGCCAGTGACACCCACATCCCACAAATGAATAGAAAGAAAGAAAATAGGGAGGGGGGATGGGGTAGGGAGTAATCAATAGGATAGAGCCTGAAGAGAAAGAAGAGCAGTTGGATAGACAAAGAAGTTGATAATGATCTGGCTGGGGGGGTGAATAGCTGTTAATGGGGACTGTTAGTGACTAACAATAGGTAGTGTGTAATGGCAGGCTTTGTGATGAGAAGGCCTGGTGTTTGGGGTAGGGGTATAGGACACGGGAGAGTTGTCTATCCAACTGCTCTCAAAGGGCTCTATCCTTTATCCTATTGTTTACTTCCTACCCATCACCCTCCCTATTTTCTGCATATAAACTGACGTTTTCCCATCTACCATCAGTTCTGAGGGTCACCAGATCCAAAATGTTAACTCTGATTTCTCTCCACAGATGCCGCCAGACCAGCTGAGCGTTTCCAGTAACTTCTGTTTTTGTTCCTGATTTACAGCATCCGCAGTTCTTTCAGTTTTTATTTAGTTTTGCGTCCATCAGTCATGAACAACAGTCGACACCTAGACAACTCATTGAAGGGGAAGCTCCACAAATATACCCATCCTCAATGATCAGGGTCCCAGCAAATCAGCGGAAAAGATAAGGCATTTCAAGCATGTGCAACGATCTTCAGTGAGAAGTGCTGAGTGGATTATCCATCTCAACCTTCAAATCATCACGTTTACCAGTCTTCAGCCACTACGATTCTCTCCACATGATATCAAGAAAAGGTAGAAGACACCGAATACTGTGAAGACGCTGGACCCTGACAACATTCATCAATACTATTGAAGACTCGTGCTCCAGAACCTGTTGCTCTGCTAGACAAGTTTTTCCCAGTACAGCTAGAACACTGGCATCAACCAGAGATTGTGGAAAATTGCCCAGGTATATCCTGTAAACATAAGATAAGACAAATTCAAACTGGTCAACCAACTCTTATCAAAGTAATCATCAGTAAAGCGACCGAAAGTGTAATCAGCAGTATTTGCTTAGCAATCACTATTGCTTGATTTGGGTTCCCCAGGGCTAGTCAATTCCTGACCTCACTACAGTCTTGATTCAAGAATGGACAATAGAGCTGAATTACGGAGGGGCGGTGACAGTGACAACTCTTGACATCGAGGCTGCGTTTGATTGAGTATGGCATAAACAGCCCTAGCAAAAAGAGTCAATGGGAATCTGGGGGCAGTTCTATACTGTTTGGAGTCATATCTTGAAAAATGGAAGGTGGTTGTGATTGCTTGAGATCAGTCATTTCAGCTCCAGGACATCTCTGCAGTTGCTCCTCAGTATATTGTCTGAGGCCCAACCATCTTTAGCTGCTTCATCAATGATATTCCCTCCATTATATGGTCAAATGTGGGAATCATTGTATCAGACTACAGAATGTCCAGCACCATTCATGAATCCTCAGATACTGAAGAAGTCCATTTGCAAAAACAGCAAAACTTGGACAAAATCAGGCCTGTATTCAACTGTGAAATCTGTTATAGGTACACGGAACTTTATTTTGTTTCATCTCTGAAATGTCTCTTTGGCAGTACGGCTCCTCAGGACTGTTGATGATGGATTCTGGGTAAGTTGGCATGGAAGGTGAAATCATTAAACATAGAAGGATTCAGGAGCATGAGTTGGCGCTGTTTGAATAGGAACTACAAGGTACCATTGGGATGCTTGGGGGATAATGAGTTAGCATGGAGGGCATTAAAGATGACTTAATTGAAACAAACAAGATCCTGAAGGGACACGCCTGAGTCGATGTTGAAAGGATGTTTTCTCTTGAGGGAGGATCTAGAAGGAGAATCTAGAACTACGGGTCATAGTTTAAAATTTAGAGGGCAATTTTAAAATAAAGAGACCTTTTATCTCTCAGAGAGTTGAGAGACATTGGAAATCTCTTCCCAAAAGATAGTGAATACAGAATCTTTAAACATTTTTAAGGCAGAGGTAAATTGACTATAATTGCCAAGGGAATGAAAGATTATTAGGGATATGTAGTAATGTAGAGATGAGGTTACAATTGGAACAGCCATGATCATACTGAATGGCAGAGCAAGCTCAAAGGGTTGAGTGGCTTATTCTTGTTTCTTGTTCATACATTTGTATGTCGGATGTTCACTTTAGTAACGTACTCTATGGGGAGTAGGGTGTGGTGGGGTGGGGGGATAGGTGGGTGATGGGTGTAAAGGTAAGAGCTATAGGGTCAGATGTTTCACAAAACTATTAGGACAACCTAGGTGGGCCTCTTAACCAGCCAGATTCAGATTGTGGCAGCCAATGTGGTCACTTTCAATCTGCAGCCAATGTCATGTGCCTGACTTTACTGTCCAATCCCTGGGATGAAAATTGTGCAATTTGGGACAACTTTTCTAGGCTCATTGCTGGGCTGGGAAGTTTTCCGACTCAAGCTAATTTCTCAATGGTAAAATTCCAGCTCCTCTCCTCTAACTTGTGTTCAATTATTTTATGAAACAAAGAACCGCAAATGCCACAAACCTGAAACAAAAACAGAAATTGTTAGAGAAACTCAGCAGGCCTGGCAGCATCGGACAGAATGCAGATTTAATGTTTCAATGTCGTGACCCTTCTTTGGAACAGAGTCCAGTTATGATTTTTGTTTAAACTATTTTATTCTACTTCTCATAGGCAATAGTCTCCAGCATCAAAATCTGAAAATAAAAGATACTTCTAGGATTACATGTAATGTTCTGATTCTTTAAGGGAATGGTGTTCTTGTGTGCAGTTCTCCCAGCTACCAGTGCATTTGCTTAACTATTTTTGTTCAAGTTTCTGAAAAATAGTGCCAGCAACCATTAAACAGTCTACTTCTGCAGAAATATATTCCATCAGAATTGGCAAAGAAACATCAGGGTGAGTTTTCCCTGCTTCTGAATGATATGGGCAATGGTGACAAAGTTGGGAAAATATGGCATAATTGAAAATAATTGAGCACAAGTTAGAGGAAAGGAGCTGTAATTTTATCATTGAAAAAGTTAAAAATAAATAGACTCTTGGTATCAAGAAAATCTGATTTTCGGGTTATAGTTTCAATGGCCAGATGAATATCTCACTAATGAGCAGCAAGGGGACTTTTGGTATGCATCAACATCTTATCATCACCTAATCTTGCCTCATTTATATTGTATTGCTATACTACTGGGTAACAGAAGGAAACCTGATAGCACCAATTCTTGACTTAAAAGTCAGATCCATTACCTGGTGGCTGACTTTCACCAGCATCATTACTCAACCTCCACCTTGTCCAGCACTCTGCAACATCTCTGGGTATGCTCCATGGGTAGTGATTGCTTGCACCCACCATCCCCAGATATTGACAATGGCAAAGCACGAGCCTTAGTATATCATCGTGGTACATTTGAACTCAGCTATAATATAGTTCAGTTCTTCTACCCTATACCTGTACTTTGGAATTTACCGATATCCTTTATTGCAAAGCTGCTGCCAAGCTGCTCTGCACACGTTGACAGGAACACATTCTGTATCAGACAGGATGCATCTGAGGGATTTTAGCATGATTTCTAAGTATCTACTCATCTCATCCCTAATTGGAAGTTTGTTTTCTTTGTTTTCTTTGGACTTTTTGCACATTGCTCTTTCATTCAGAATTTACAGGCCCATATTCTGTCTGAGCTTCCTTTTAGTACAAATAGAAAGTCAGGCATCTTGTCATACTTATCAGCAAGGATCAGTCAAGGGGGTGGGCATGTTTCTGCATGATTCTGTGCTATGTTAATTTCAGACCTGCATCATGTGGCAGCAGCTTATGTGGCAGACATACTGTGTTGAACCTTACAGTTTCTTGGCTATGTGCAATTTACATTGAGTGCTTTGGAGGAATTATCACCATGAGAGCCAGAGAGCTTTCTTGGAGTATCTTATCAAATGTGTTGCTTTAACTACTTACCCACCCCTTCACACACTAGGAGTAAGACAGCCTGTTCCTGTCATAAAGACTGGACCTTATCCTGAAAAAGGGTTACTGGACGCAAAACATTAATGTTGTTTTCTTTCTGCAGAAGCTGTCAGATTGGCTAAGCTTCTCCAGCAATTTCTGTTTTTGTTTCAGATTTCCAGATCTACATTTCTTTGTTTTATCAAATACATACAGGCACGTGGATTTTGAAATTGCAAGCAAAATAAATATCAGGAATCCTCCATATCAATTCCTTCACATAATCTATAAGAAAACGTACAGAAAAAACAGCCAGTAAACATTGGTATAAATAAGTAAATAATAATAATAACAACATGAAAGAGAATATTATTCCGCTAATTCGCCTTAGATTCTAGGTGGACGTCAGAATTATTGAATATATTTTTAAAATGGTTTGGATTTTGTAGTGGCAAAGATGGTGAAAATGTCAGCATTTTTCTCCATTACTTCACTTAAACTGACAACAACTTAAAAAGTCTGCATATGCGCGGAATAAAGCATAAATCAGATGTTGTTGTCCATGATTCTAAGCTTCTCTAGAGGTTACAACTTGGAGCCAGCTCCCTGATTGCAATCATTGGGAATTCTTATGAACTGATGAGAACTTCCACTCTTTGATATTAATTTCACTTTTAAATTCCATGAAAAAGATTCACTTTATCCAATGCACTGACATTGGGTTTTCGTAACATGATAATTGCATAATTTCTGTTAAACACCCTCTTTCAACCTGAGAAGATAATTCATATTTATTCTTATTTTATATTTCATATTTTTCTTTTTTAAAAAGTTTATCTTCATATTAACATCCATCTCACTCCAACCATAATCAACTCTTTATTTCTCTGAAAATTCAAAATAGAGCAAAGGACATTAATACTTAGATTTTCCAAAGTTGTAATAAATCCAAAACCATTTTCAAATTATGATTCAATTCTGGACTCCTGACCCCATTCACACCACCCCCAAATTTGCTGGCATGGATCAAGGATACAGCTAGAAAGCCTACACCCTGCATTCCCAGCCTGACTGGTTCCATTGCAAGAGCAGGCATTTCCTAGCCCCTTGCAAGTTCTAGTTCAATTTCGTGCCAACTCATGCTCCCAACTCATTCCCATGGTTCTTCATAGACCCATGTTAATTCAGACAACATATGATCCTTCCATGCTATTTCCCCAGTTTACACAATTTACAGAACCAAAAATCTATATGGCAACAATGGTATATGGGGAACTGCTCAGGAAAGCATTCACAAGTCTTTCTTTTGCAAAATAAAACTGCTGTTCCTACAAACATGCTGACTGATCAGACAGACTATTAAATATCCATAACAGAGTCAAACATATAATACTTTTTAATCTTATGCAATTAAATGTTTATACATTGGCAGAAGAGATCTCAGAGACAGCTACTGATTACAACCACTTAAGCATGTCAATCACCAAAGTCATCATATCTCTCCACAGTCATAGCAACACTGAGATAATCGTATTATGAGTCTAGTAGACCATAGCAGTTTACAAATTTGGAAATATGACTGCAAACAAGGACCCATCGTGCTAGAAAGATGAGGTGAGACATGGGGGGCATCAAGTGGGCTAATGTCAAAATATAACTGGGTCAAAGTTCCAAAGAACTGAGGCAGGCCTTTTAAACCGACCTTATCTCACACCTACTCCTCTACCTAATTTAGGTTATTTCAACCAAGGTGGGTGAGGCAAGCCAGGACACTTCCAAACTTGAGCTACCTGCCCTGGTAGCGAAAATCCTGGCTAAAGTGCTTTTAAATTCCTGATATGCTAGGTATAAATAGTTCAGTATGCTTGGCTGCTTGCCAAATTGCTGACATCTCAGCTTCCATGCACAATAACATCACCTTCCCTTCGTGTCAGATTTAAACTGTCATTGGGAAGGAGATAAACAACATCACAGGAATCATTATCATTTGAATGAACCATTACTTTATTAAGTTTCAAATAAGCCTGCTTAATCCCAGGGCTTGCGCATATATATTGTTATGCATTTTTTATGATGTAACCAGGATGTCTGAAAACCCAGACTTAACATTTTGTTTCCATTTGAACAAAGAAATATAGAGACGAGGAGCAGACATAGGCCATTCAGCCCTTTGAGCCTGCTCTGCCATTCAACATGATCACGGTTTATCCTCTATCTTAATGTCGCATTCTTACTTTCTCCCCATACCCCTGGATGCCTTTAAATTCTAAAATAAAAACTTTCCTGAATATGTTCAGTGGTTTGGTCTCTGCAGCCTTCTGTGGTAGAGAATTACACAGATTCACAGCCCTATAAGGGGAAAAAAAATCTTCATCTTAGTTTAATAGTTGGAAACTGACAATCCACAGTGTATTATGTTGTGAATAATTCCCAGAAATCTTGTACCATTTTACTTTGCTGATGATTATATGCCACTGGTACATTAAGAAAGTAGTAACCTTTTCTGTTGGCAAAAATAAAGGCACTGTCTACAATTTTGCTAATAGGACTGCAAAAGAGGAATGATACCTAGATAATTACCAGGAAATGTAGACAGAAAAAAACTGTTCTAATACCGGGGTAACTAGACGATTCACCCCCAGCTCCCTTACCTCTAGACGACCAGCTTCCTCACCTAAACACCCATCTCTCCCCTCTCACACTATAACTATTCTCTTGATACTCTGACTAATCTCCAACTCACTCTTGATCTGACAGAACCTGATCTGTCCCAAACCCAACTCTCTATTGTAGCATCCCCACAGAACCTCTCACCTCACCTTTCCTCCAATCCTCTAACCGAACCTAACGTCGCCTCCTGATCCAACTACTTCACAAGCCACACAACCCACCTCACTCATCAACCAACCCCACCCACATACCACCCTACTCAAGTGCCAGCCTAATTCCTTACTGACTTACTTTCTCTCCATGTCTTTTCAAATAAACTCCAGAATATGGTATATCATGCCTTAACAAGGGGGAATAACTATTATGTGGATTTTGTGTTCTGCTTCCTTTGAGGATTCCTGTGCTGAGGTTCTGAAGGATCTTCCATTGAGAGATCTCTCAGAAAAATCAGAGATAAGTGCGCATTTTTGTTCGTCTGATCACAGTCACAGTCAGGTTCCAGATCCAGATTGGAAGATATGGTGTGATTTGACTAATTCAGTAAGCTTTATCATATTTCACTCACTCCTCAAATTTTATTGACTCATGTTGGTGTTTTTGTCCATTGTTTAGTTGCTTGACATTCACAGCATGTGAAAATGATGATGTCTGTGCTAATTCTTAATAAAGAAAGATATGTCAACTCAATTTAAGATGAAAGCAGAGCTAGCAAAACAATACTATCAACTTAGGTTCAGGAAACAAAACAGAAATTGCTGGAAAAGCTCAGCAGGTCTGGCAGCATCTGTGAAGGAATAAACAGAGTTAATGTTTGGTGTCCGGCGACCCCTCCTCAGAACTGATGATGGCTGTGAAAACGTCATTTTAAATGCAGAAAAAGGGGGAGGGAGATGGGGTAAGGAGTAAATGATAGGATAGAGTCTAAAGAGAGAGAAGAGCAGTTGGACAGACAAAGAGTTGATAATGATCAGGCTGGGAGGGCAAATACTTGTTACACTAATAACAGGTAGTGTGTAATGGCAGGCCATGTGGTAACAGGGCCTGGTGTGTGGGGTTGGGAGCTGGGACATGGGAGAATTTAGGCCCTAAAATTATTGAACTCAATATTGAGTCCGGAGGGCTGCAGGGTCCCCAAGCGGAAAATGAGGTGTTATTCTTCTAGATAACAAGGTGTAGAGCTGGATGAACACAGCAGGCCAAGCAGCATCATAGGAGCAGGAAAGCTTGACGTTTCGGGCCTAGACCCTTCATCAGAAATGGGGGAGGGGAAGAGGGTTCTGAAATAAATAGGGAGAGAGGGGGAGGCAGATAGAAAATGGATAGAGGAGAAGATAGGTGGAGAGGAGACACATTGATCAAAGAGGCAGGGAGGGAGCCAGTAAAGATGAGTGTAGGTGGGGAGGTAGGGAGGAGATAGGTCAGTCCAGGGAGGGCGGACAGGTCAAGGGGGCGGGATGAGGTGAGGAGGTAGGAGATGGGGGTGGGGCTTGAGACGGGAGGAGGGGATAGGTGGGAGGAAGAACAGGTTAGGGAGGCAGGGACGAGCTGGGCTGGTTTTGGGATGCGGTAGGGGGAGGGGAGATATTGAAGCTTGTGAAGTCCACATTGATACCATTGGGCTGCAGGGTTCCCAAGCGGAATGTGAGTTGCTGTTGTTGCAACCTTGAGGTAGCATCGTTGTGGCACTGCAGGAGGCCCAGGATGGACATGTTGTCCGAGGAATGGGAGGGGGAAGTTGAAATGGTTCACGGCTGGGAGGTGCAGTTGTTTAGTGCGAACCGAGCATAGGTGTTCTGCAAAGCGGTTCCCAGCCTCCGCGTGGTTTCCCCAATGTTGAAGAGGCCACAACGGGTACAGCAGATGCAGTATACCACACTAGCAGGTGTGCAGGTGAACATCTGCCTGATGTGGAAAGTCTTCTTGGGACCTGGGGTGGGGGTGAGGGGGGAGGTGTAGGGGCAGGTGTAGCACTTCCTGCTGTTGCAGGGAAAAGTGCCGGGTGTGGTGGGGCTGGAAGGGAGTGTGGAGCGGACCAGGGAGTCACGGAGAGAGTGGTCCCTCCGGAAGGCAGATAAGGGTGGGGAGGGAAAAATGTCTTTGGTGGTGGGGTCGGATTGCAGATGGCGGAAGTGTCGGAGGATGATGCGTTGGATCCGGAGGTTGGTGGGATGGTATGTGAGGACGAGGGGGATTCTGTTTTGGTTTTTATTGCAGGGAAGGGGTGTGAGGGATGAGTTGCGGGAAATGCGGGAGACACGGTCGAGGGCGTTCTCGACCACTGCGGGGGGGAAGTTGCGGTCCTTGAAAAACGAGGACATCTGAGATGTACGGGAGTGGAATGCCTCATCCTGGAAGCAGATGCTGCGCAGGCAAAGGAATTGGGAATAGGAGATGGCATTTTTGCAGATAGGTGGGTGGGAGGAGGTGTATTCTAGGTAGCTGTGGGAGTCGATGGGCTTGAAATGGATATCGGTTTCTAGGTGGTTGCCGGAGATGGAGACAGAGAGGTCCAGGAAGGAGAGAGAGGTATTAGAGATGGTCCAGGTGAACTTAAGGTTGGGGTGGAAGGTGTTGGTGAAGTGGATGAACTGTTCGAGCTCCTCGTGGGAGCGGACACAGACATCTTGGTCAGGGAACAGGGTGGTACGTTAAAGTGGCAGGCAACGGGCAGTTCCGGGTCTTTTTTGCGAGCAGAATGTAGATGTTCTGTGAAGCAGTCACCTAGTCTACGCTTCGTTTCCCCAGTGTAGTGGAAACCAGTTTAGTCTACTGCATTTGCTGCGCACAGATTCTGGGAAGTGTAGGTGAAGTGTTGCTTCACCTGGAAGGTATGTTTGGGCCCTTGGATACTGGGGAGGGAGGAGGTAAATGGGCTGGTGTTGCACCTTCGCCGGATGATCTTCTGGATGTGGATGCTGGTGGGAAAGTTTACAACATCCGCAGCTCTTTCGTTTTTTAATTTAGGTTCAGGAACTGGTCAACAGAGATGTAGCAACAAATATTTAAGGAGATATGTCAGAAAGTACGGAAGAGATACATTCCAACAGGAAAACTGGAAGAAAAATTCTAAGGGGCAGATCTGCCATTCATGATCAAATAAAAAGCTCATGATAGTGTCAAACTCAAAGAATTCTGCAAAGGTAGGTGGCAGATCAGAAGATTGTACAGAATGCTAAAATACAGCAAAAAATTACAGAAAGATTAATAAGGAAGGGAAAATTAGAGCATGAGAGAAACATAGCTCAAATATGAAACTGATTGGAAAAGTTTCTTCAGATATTTAAAAAAGAAAAGAGTTCAAAGTAATTAAACTTGAAAGAGTTCAGAAACGATTTACAAGGACGATGCCTTCGTTGGAGGGTTTGAGCTATAGGGAGAGGCTGATTAGGCTGAAGCTATTTTTGCTGGAGTGCAGAGGCTGAGTGGTGACCTTATTGAGGTTTATAAAGTTATGAGGAGCATGGATAGAGTGAATAGTCAAGGTCTTTTCCCGCAGGTAGGCGAGTCCAAAACTAGATGGCACGGGTTTAAGGCAAGAGGGTAAAGATTTTAAAAGGACCAAAGGGGCAACTTCTTCATGAAGATGGTGGTACGCGTATGGAACGAACTGCCAGTGGAAGTGATTGAGGCTAGTACAATTACAAAATTTAAAAGGCATCTTGATGGGTACATGAATAGGAAGGGTTTAGAGGGATATGGGCCAAATGCTGGCAAATGGGATGAAATTAATTTAGAATATCTAGTCAGCATAGACAAGCTGGATCAAAGGTCTGTTTCTGCGCTCTCCATCTTTATGACTAAGTATTGGACCTATAGAAAGCGAGTCGGGAATTAGAAATGGAGGATAAAGAGGTGAACAGATATTTTGGGTCAGCCTTCACTAGATAAGATACAAATAGGATCCCGTAAGTAGCACTAAATCAGGAATTGAAAGGGAGATGGAAACACAAAAAAATTATAGTTACCAAGCAAATATTACTGAATAAATTGTTGGAATGCGAGTTCGCAAGTCACAAGGTCCCGATGTCTTTTATTCTAAGGTCTTTAAAAAAAGTAATCAGGGAAATAGTTAATGCATTGGTTTTAATGTTCCAAAACTCACTAGATTCAGGGAAGGTTCATTTATATCAGAAAATAGCCAAAGTAACTCCTTTATTCAAAAAGGGAGACAGGCCGAAAGCAGGAAATTACCAGCTATTTAGCTTAACTATTGTAAGAAAAATGATAGAAGCTATTTTTAATGATATTACAACATGGCTCTTCAAGGTAATCGGGCAGAGCCAATATGGCTTTGTCAAAGGGAAATCATCAGCGTGGAAACAGGCCCTTCGGCCCAACAAGTCCACACCTATCCTCAGAGCATTCCACCCAGACATATGCTCCTACAACCCATCTAATCTACACATCCCTGAACACTACAGGCAATTTAGCATGGACCAATCCACCTGCCCTGCACATCTTTGGTCTGTGGGAGGAAACCGGAGCAAACCCATGCATACAGGGAAAATATGCAAACTCCACACAGTCACCCGGCAATGGAATTGAACCCAGGTCCCTGGCGCTGTGAGGCAGCTGTGCTAACCACTGAGCCACCATTTAACTAATTTATTGAAATTCTGTGAAGAAGTAAGTTGTGCTGTAAATAAAGTGGATTTATTGTATTTCCAGAAGGCATCTGATAAGGTGTCACATTAAAGGGTATTACAGAAAATAAAAGGTTAGGTAGGACAGGCCTGTATCCTCTGGAGGATAGAACAGTCAGGGTGACTTAACTGAAACAGGAAAAGATCCTGAGAGGACTTGACTGGGCAGATGTTGGAAGGATGTTTCTTCTTGTGGGAGAACCTAGAACTAGGGATCATAGATGAAAAATTAGGAATCAAACTTAAAACAGAGATGAAGAAACACCTTTTTTCTCACAGAGCTTTGAGAGTTTTTGGCAATCTCTCCCTCAAAGGCAATGGGTGTAGAATCTTTAAACATTTTTAAGGCAGAGGTAGATAGATGCTTGATAACCAAAGGGAGGAAAGATTACTGGAGATATGCAGGAATTTGGAGTTGAGGTGAAAATCAGATGAGCCATGATCTTATTAAATAAGAAAGCAAGTTCAAAGGGCCGAATGACTTATTCTTGTTCCTTGTTCACATGTTCATACTTCTGTTTAATCTCAGTAGCAACTTGGCAAGTGGACCAAAATCATGTGTCTACTCTATTCATAGTAACTCACAAAATGACTGAACCTTAATTTAAACAATCTAGAAATAAGAGTTGGAGGAATAAGATTGATATTTGGTGATAATGAAAACTATATACTGCAGTAAAGTGTGAAATGATGCAAGACATAAATAGGGTAGTAGTTTGGGCAGACAGGTGAAAGAATCAGTTCAATGTAGAAAATGTTACGAGAGATATTTTGGCAGTAAGAACAGGGACTAGAATTACACCATAATGCAAATGTTTGATATACAAATATCCAGGCCATTATAGGTAGTAGCACAAATGAATAATTTCATAAACGAAACTCTTGATTTTGTATCTAAAGACTTGAAATGAAGTAATGCTGAAGCCCAGTTAGACAACAGTTGAAGTATGTGTTAATGTGTTAGGTGCCCCACAATAAAAGAGAAATAAACGCAATGGAAAAGATGCAACATTGATTTGCTCACATATTACAAATTTGACAAGTTACAATTATGAAAAGAACCTGTGAAATATGGGATCATTTCACTTAAGGTCTGAAGTTCTGACCTGATCGAAACTTTCCAACATTATTAAGACTTTTAATGGGTGAGTATAAATTGTTTCTACTGCTCGAAATGGGTAGAGGGTGGGAGGGTGTTAGCTGCAGTGGTGGCTCTCATAAGCAAGACTATTTCATGAACTAAATATGGTAAGAATGTTGAATTCACTTTGATGAATGGAGATTTTTTCAAGATAGCATATGAAAAGTCGGTTATTTAATTCTATGGGGAGCAATTAGACGACTAAGGTTGAACAACACATCTGAGAAAATCACCACCGTGACTTCATAGACAAATTAGCCCATTTATTTTTGTAATGCTCTATGACACTATAAAGAAATGGATCGATGTACTGTTTTTCAATAATGTAGAGAAAATTAATTCCTAGATCAAAATAATTAAATGGAGTGATGAACAATGAAAACAAACCTGTGATTATATAATTGGATTATAATTGCAATGATGCAAGGGCGTAATGTCGATAAACATGTGTGTACAGGCATGGGTATGGGTAAGAACAAGCATACATAAACATGAAAATTTCCAATTTAAAGCCTTTTTAGGCAGATATTAAAAGTATGAGAAACAAAGAAACTTTGATTTAATAGTTTAGCCACTAAAGGTTAATGATTAGTGCCAAAAGTCAATAATAAGAAGAAAGTATGTTTGGATATAATCCTAGGACAATCAATTTAAAACAAAACCATTCTTAGGAGTCACCTAGAATGAACTGAGTCTCTTCATATGATGGGAGAAATAAAAACCGTATAATATGTGCAAAGGAGAGCTGGAAGAATTGTACCTGGCTTAAAAAAGCCTAAGTTAACATATTATAGACAAAAAGCTGGGTATTTCACTCAAGAAAAATGCATATCTTAGAGGCATTTTATAGTGATTTTTAAGGACAAAGAAGAAGTTAAAATTTGTCTTTGTTGATGGACTATTTGGTTAGATAAATTAACGTTTCAGCATCTGGTAAGTTCCAAAATCATTAGGTGTCAAGAGAATTGTTGTAGACCAGGGTCATTGATCTTGTTCAATACCTGAGGATTCACTTCAAGCACGCAAAAATTACTAGCCAAGTTCCTAGTCGAGACTGATATCATATTAGGGAAAATATATTGGATGAGTAGAGAAACATAGAAACTAGGACCAGGAATAGGCCATTTACACATTCAAGCTTCCACCAATCTGCCAATCAATACAATCATGGCTGTTTCTATATCTCAGTGCCATATTCATGCTTTCTCTCCATACTCCTTGATGCCTTCATTATTTAAGAATATATCTGTTTCTTTCTTGAATATACTCAGTGACCTGGCCTTCACAACCTTCTGTGATAGAGGATTTCACAGATTGACCTCCCTCTGAATGAAGAATTTTTTCCTTTTCTGAGACTGTGGACCCTGGTTCTAGACTGCCTAATCAGGAGAAATATCATGTGGAGCTGCCAGTATTAGGCTGGGGTGGACAAGGTCAGAAGTCATATGATACCAGGTTATAGTCCAACAGGTTTATTTGAAATTACATACTTTTGGAGCACTACTCCTTTATTGGGTGAAGTGAGAGAGAAGCATACAGGCACAGAATTTATAGGCGGACAGATCAATAGGCAAAGAGATCAAAAGATGATACAAATGGTGTGAGTACAGTGTTGACAGCTGAATGGCAAGTAAAGGGATAACCTATAATCTGATTAACTGAAGCGGAGAGATAAAAGTTAAAAGTAAGGTGGTGCTGGAGACAAACCAAATGATTGGAATAACATTATGTTAGTCGCATAATATTAGTCGCATGCTGAGGGTCTAATCAAATTAACAAGTTTTCCATCAATGAGAAACATCCTCCTTGCATTTAGTCTGTCTAACCCTCTTAGAATTATTTCAATCAGGTCTCCTCTCTTTCTTTTAAATTACAGACCGAGTCAAACCAACCTCTTGACACACGACTGTCATATGACAATCCTGCCATTCCCACTATCTGCTTAGTGAACCTTCACTGCACTTCCTCTAGTGCAATTATATCTTCTCTTAAGTAAGGAGACCAAAACTGCACATAGTATTCCAACTGAGGTCTCACCAAGGCCCAACATGACTGCTGTAAGCCATCCATACTTCTGAACTCAAATCCTCTTGCAATGAAGGCCAAAACACTATTTGCTTTCTTAAATGCTTGTTATTCCTGCCTGTTTACTTTCATTGATGGCTGTACAAGGACAATCAGATTCCTTTGTATGTCCATATTTCCCAATTCATCATCATTTACAGAATACTCTGCCCTTCTGTGTTTTCACACTGAAGTGTATAACCTCATGCTTATCCATTTTATATTGTATCTGCCATCTTTTTGTCCACACATTCAACTTATCTGGATCATCCTAAAACCTCCTTCCAGCCTCCTCATAACTCATAATCCCACCTAACTTTTCATTCTCAGCAAACTTGCTTATATTGCACTTGGTTTCCACATTCCAATCATTTATATATGTTGCAAATAGCTGGGGCCCAAGCAATGATCCCTGCCTTTTCCTTCATGAATCTTTCTTCATTTCTCAAAAGAAACTTTTAATGTCTCTTGTAAGAATACCTTTGTTCTCTATTTCTAGTCTTTTGATCAACTTTTTGTCCTCTTTTGCTGAATTCTAAATGTCTCCCAGTCCTCAGTTTACTGCTTTTTTCTGACAATTTTATCTGTTTCCTGTTTGGATCCAGCACAATCCCTAATTTATTTTGTAAGCCATGGTTAAGTCACTTTCCTGTTTTATTGTTGTGCTAGACAGGAATGAATAATTGAAATGAACATAGAACACTGGAGAAACTCAGCAGGCCTGGCAACATCTGTGGAGAGTAAGGATCCCCAATCCATCATTGCCAATTTACGACTCATATCATTGCTAGTTCTCTTTGTTTAGATTCAAGATTTTAGTTTCAGATTCAACTACTTCACTGTCAGTCTAAATGAACAATTCTAACATTTCATGGTTGCTCTTTCCCAATGGACCCTGCATAATAAGATTATCAATTAATTCTTTCTCATTGTGTAATATCTCGTCTAGGATAGACTTATGTCTAGTTGGTTCCTCAACATATTAGTTTAAAAAAGCCATCATAATTGTACTCTAGGAAACCTTCCTCACAGCATTAATGCTAGTTTGGTTTGTCCAATCCATATGTAGATTAACTCACACATTCTTAAGTTGTATCTTTATTAAATAGATCTCTAATGTTTGGCTTGATGCTCCCCTTTCATTTCCATCACTGTTTGAGGGTCAATGGACACACCACCAAAATTTCCTGCCCCTTGGTCTTTCTTATCTCCATCCTCACAGATTCCACATCATGAGTTTCAGAACCAATATCCCTCCTTGCTTTTGCATTATCTCCTTTACTAACAATGTTACCCTACCTTCTTTCCCTATGTGTCTTTCCTAAATACTGAAT
The DNA here is from genome assembly GCA_024137785.1 of Ginglymostoma cirratum. Taxonomy (NCBI): domain Eukaryota; kingdom Metazoa; phylum Chordata; class Chondrichthyes; order Orectolobiformes; family Ginglymostomatidae; genus Ginglymostoma; species Ginglymostoma cirratum. The sequence goes on from JAHRHZ010000050.1 coordinate 15,736,698, forward strand.
ACTCCTAGATGTTTAACTTCCCACTCTTTGTTCACCCTCCAGTCAAATCTCCATAATTGCAACAATATCATAACTATGTATAGCTATTTGCAATGTTAATTCATCCACCTCGTTGTTAATTCTCCATTCATTAAGACACAATACATTCAGATTTGAACTTTTAACCTTGTTAGTCACCTTAGCTTTGTTTTGTAATATTGCTTCATTTGTTTTCCACCTTTGTATTTCCTACCTTCCACCTTTGCTTCTTACTTTTCTGTTTTTCATTTCTATCCTCATTCCTCTCTTTTTTCTGCCTCCTTTTTCAGATGGGGCTCTTGTTTAAATCCTGACATTACTGCCTTTGCTGTCCTACAATTTAATTTAAATCCTAGCTGTTTAAACTCAGCTTGTAGAACTGCCCTTTTTTAACCTATGTTGTTGTTATCAATATGTATTATGACCACTGACTGTTTATGTTCCTCTTCAGAATATCCTGCAGTCTCTCTCTGTGGCATCATTGATCCTGGCACCAAGGAGGCAACATACCATACAACAACAGAAATTGCTGGTGCAAGTCATCAGGTCTGGCAGCATCTGTCGGGAGAAAGCAGAGTTTACATTTGAAGTCCGATGACTCCTGTTCCAATGAAACGTCACCAGACTCAAACATTAACTCTGATTTCTCCCCACAGATGCTGCCAGACCCATTGAGCTTTTCCAACAATTTCTGTTTCTGATTTACAGCATCCACAGTGCTTTCTGTTTCACAGCAATGTTGACTGCTGCACACTCTTCCAGTCTGTTTCACAGCGATGCTGACTGTTGCATGCTCCTCGCAGTCTCCTTCATAGTAATGCTGACTGCTGCACATTTCTCCCAGTCACTTTCACAGTGATGCTGGCTGTATACTTGCCCAGTCCACGTCACATCAACACTGACTGTTGCACATTCTTCCCAGTCCACTTCACAGCAATGCTCACAAACTGCACACTCCTTTATTCTGCTTCATAGTGATGCTGACTGCTGCTCACTCTTTGGATTTTACCTCACAGCATTGCTGACTGCTGCACATCCCTGCCAATCCACTTCACGGTGATTTTGACAACTGCACACTTGTCCCAATCCATTTAACAATGCTGGCTGTTGCACATACCTTCCTGTCCACTTCATGGCGATTCTGACTGCTGGGCATTCCTCCCAGTCTACTTGACAGAAATTATGACTCACAGTACACTTGTCACAGTCCACTTCACAGCATTCCTGACTGCTGCACATTGCCCCTAAACTGCTTCACAGTGATCCTGACAGTTGCACATTTGTCACAGTCCACTTCACAACAATGCTAGCTAATGCACAATCCTCCAAGTCTGTGTCACAGTGATGCTGACCTCTGGAAATTCTTCCCAGTAATGCTGACTCACTGCACATTTGTCCCAGTCCACTTCCACTGCAATGCTGACTGCTCACTCCTCTCAGTGTGCTTCACAGCTTTGCTGATGTGCTGCTCACTCCTCCTAGTCAACTTTATAGTCATGTTGACTACTGCACACTCATCCCATTCAACTTCACCATGATGTTGACTGCTGCATGCTCTTCTCAGTACTCACTTTCACTGTGATCTCCTGGATCTGGAGTTTAGAAGAATGAGGAGGCTTCTCATAAAAACCTATGAAATTCTAACATGACTGGATGGGGTAAACACAGGAAGAGTATTCCTAATGACTGTGGAATCCAGAACCAGGGTAATAGTCTAAGGACATGAGGTAGACCATTTAAGACTGAGACGAGATGTAATTTCTTCACCCAGAGTGTGGTGCCTGTGGAATTCTCTGCCACAGAAAGTTGTTGAGGCCAAGACACTGAATGTTTTCAAGAAGAGAAAGATGTTTCAAGACCAAAAGACCATAAGATACAGGAGGCTATGCAGCCCATGGAGTCTGCACCACCATTCAATCATGTCTGATATGTTTCTCAAACCCATTCTCCCATCTTCTCCTGTAACCCTTGATCCCTTTACTAGTCAAGATCCTATCTATTTCTGTCTTAAATGTACAGGGTGGCACAGTGGCTCAGTGGTTAGCACTGCTGCCCCAGTGTGCCAGGGGCCTAGGTTCAATTCCAAACTTGGGTGACTGTCTGTGTAGAGTTTGCACATTCTCCATGTGTCTGTGTGGGTTTCTGCCTGGGTGCTCTGGTTTCCTCCCATAGTCCAAAGATGTGCAGGATAGGTGGATTGGCCATGCTAAATTACCCAAGGATGTGTAGGTTAGATGCATTAGCCACGGAAGATGCAGGGTTACAGGGACAGGGTAGGAGGATGGGTCTGGGTGGGTTGCTCTTCAGAAGGTCGGTGTTGACTTGTTAGGCTGAATGGCCTGTTTCCACACTGTAGGGATTCTATGATTCAATAACTTGGCCTCCATAACCTTCTCCGTCAATGAGTTCCACAGATTCGCCAGCTTCTGGCTGAAGAAATTTCTCCTCATCTCAGTTCTAAAGAGTTGTCCCTTCACCCTGAGGTTCTGCACCTGGGTCCTAGTCTATCCTACTAGTGATTACATCTTCTCCATGTCCACTCTATTCAGGCATCTCAGTATTCCATAAGTTTCAATCAGATCCCCCCAATCCTTCTAAATTCCATCAAATACAGACCCAGACTCCTTAGCCACGCCTCATATGACAAGCCCTTCATGTCCAAGAATAATCTTGTAAAACTCCTCTGGATCCCCTTCAATGCAGCACGTCTTTCCTTACAGACAGTGCCCAAAACCACTCACAATATTCCAAATGCAGGCTGCCCAGAGTCTTAGATAGCCTCTGCAGTACATCTCTGCTCTGCTTTCTAGCCCTCTTGAAATGAATGCCATTGTTACATTTGCCTTCGTAACTGCCAACTAATCCCGACTGTTAACCTTAAGAGAGTCCTGAACTAAGATTCGCAAAACCCTTTACACTTCAGATTTCCAAAGCCTTTCTCCATTTAAAAAATTGTCTACACCTCTCTTCTCCCTTCCAAAATATATAGCATCACACTTTGCCATATTGTATTCCATCTGCCACTTCTTTGCCTACTTGCTAAGCATGTCCAAGATCTTCTGCAGCCTTCATGCTTCCTCAACTCTACCTGTCTCTCCACCTGTTTTTGTGCCGTCTGCAAACTTGGCAACAATCCTCTCAGTTCCTTCATCCAGATCGTTAATGTATAATGTCCACAGTTGTGGTCCCAACACTGACCCCTGCAGAACTCCACAAGTCGTTGGCTGCCATCCTGAAAAAGACTCCTTTATTCTTACTCTATGCCTTCTGACAGTCAGCCAATCCTCTACCCATACCAGTACCTTGCCCCTAACACAATGGGCTCTTATCTTATTTAGCAGCCTTCCGTGCAGCATCTTGTCAAAAATTTTCTAGAATTCCAAATAGAGCACATCCACTGGATCTTGTTATCTAACTTGTTTGTTACCTCGTCAAAGAATTCCTCTCTTGATGAAGCTACTCTCACTCTACTCTATTTTACCGCGCACTTCCAAGTACTCCGCTATCTCATCCTTAATAATGGACTCTAAAGTCTTACCAATTACCAAGGTCAGGCTAGCTGGCCTTTAATTTCCTGTCTTCTGCCTCCCATCCTTTTTTAACAGAGACATTATATTAGTTGTTCTTACGTTGTTTTTGTGGCATTAAGTGTGACTCCAGGGTTGTGTGTTGCCTCCCTGGTGCCAGGGTCAAAGATGCTGCTGACCCTGCTGGATTACCTTCTGGGGGATGGGGATCAGTCATATCTCTTTGTCCACATTGGTACTGACGACATAAGTACGAAGTGGAATGAGTTCATAAAGGGACATTTCAGAGAGTCAAGAAGGCGGTACCTGTAAAAGCTGACTGATTACACCTTTACAGGATGCAAACTGATAACCTAGCAGGCAGATTTTTAGATCTAGTTTCATGCATTTAAAGCTAATTAACAAGTTTGTTGTAGAAGAAACTTTAGGGATGAGCGACCACAATATGATAGAACTTTACATTACGTTTGAAAGTGAGGTAGTTCAATCTGAAGCAAGTGTTAATGTTGAATAACAGAAATTATGAATTGGCCAAGGCGGATTGGAAAGATACATAAAAGATATGATTGTGTATATGCAATGGATAGGCTTGATTAGAACTATACCTATATAACTATACATTCCCTCAATTGTCAAAAATTCAAAAAAGATCACTCAACCATGGCTAACAAAGAAAGATCAGGACGTTAAATGATTAAAAATGAGACCTATAAAGTTATCAGAAACAGCAGTAAATCTAAGAATTGGGAAGTTTTAACAACACAGTAAAAGAGGACTAAGAAACCAATCAGGAAAGGAAAAACAGAATATGCATGCAATCCAACAAAAAACAAAAACAGACTGCAAAAACTTCTATCCGTATGCAGAAAGGAAATGTTTGGCTAAAATGGATACAGGTACATTACGGGCACAGACAGAAGAATTTATAATGGGAATAGGTAAATGGCAGAGAAGCTAAATGGTTACTTTGTGGGTTTTCACTGAGGAAGATGCAAGAAATGTCCCATTAGCTAGGAAATTAATACTATTCAAAAGATTATGCTGGGGAATTTATTGAGTAGAAAGTTAGTAATTCCCCAGGACCTGATATTCTACATCCCAGAGTGTTGAAAGAGGTGACTATTGAGGTAATCGATGCATCGGTGATTATCTTCCAAACTCTTACAGGTTCTGGAATGAAACCTGGAGATTAGAAGGATGTACATGTCATACTATTGTTCAAGAAGAGTGTGAGAGATAAAATAGGAAACTACAGATCTGTTAGCTTTACATCAGCAGTAGGGAATACGCTAGAACATATAGATGGGTAGACACTGGGCAGATAAATTTCACTGCAGAGAAATGTGAGGCATTTTGATAGAAGAAACATGGAGCAACAATACAGTCATGGTATATTTTTGACGGGGGTATAGGAGCAGAGGGACCTCAGGGCTCAATTCTCTGAAGGTGGCCAGGCAAGATGAAACAGTTGTTAAGAAGGCTTATAGGATCCTTGGACTTATAAATAGAGGCATACAGAATAAAGCAAGAAAGTGATGCTATACCCCGACAAATCATCAGTCAGACCACACATATATATTGTGTTCCGTTGCGGACACCTTACTTAAGCAAGGATGTTAAAGCTCTGGAGACAGTGCAAGGGAGATTTACTAGTATGAAATCAGGAATGACAGAATATAGATACATGGAAAGATTGAAGAACTTGGGCTTATTCTTCTTGGAGCAGATAAGATTGAGAGGTGGCCTTATTTAGGTGCTCAAAATTACGAACAATTTTGACTGGGTAAAAAAGGATGTTTTGTTTCCACTAGTTGGTATGTCAGTAACTAGGGGTCACCATTTTCAAGCCTGTCAGCAAGACAGCTAGGAGTCAGATGAGGAGAAATTTCTTTACTCAGAGAGTTGTTAGGATTTGGAATGCTCTGCCTGGGAGAGTGGTGGAAGCAAATTCCCTAGGAAGCTTCAAAGGCAAGGTAAACATATCTTTGAAAGTGATGAATTTAGAAAACTATGAAGAGAGGGCTGGACAATGGAACTAGCTGGGTAGATCTTTTGGAACTTGGTACAGACACAATGACTCAAATGGCCTCCTTCTGTTTTGTAAAATTCTACGATTCTATGAAAGTTGATAAAGGAGAGACAATGGGAAGGCTTTTGTTAATCTCCCTCACAGGGTGTTTGTTAGAAAAATTGAAGCACATGGGGTAGAATATAATGTACTGGCACGGATTAACAATTGGCTAACAGATAGAAAATAGACAGTTGGAATAAATGAGTAATTCTCATGATGGCAGACTGTGATCAGTGCTTAGGCTTCAGCTGTTCAAAATATATATCAATGATTTGAAGGTGGGGACCAAATGTAATATTTCCAGTTTTATGGATAAAAAGCCAAGTGAGAATGTGTATTGTGCAGAAGATGTATTGCAGCTTCAAGAAGATTTGGATAGGCAGAGTGAATGGGCAAGGAGTTGGGAGATGGAATATGATACGGAAAAAATGAGCTAATCCACTTTGATAGGATGAACAGAGGTGCTAAGAGTTTGGAAATTATCAATAAGTCACTGAATGCGAAGTGTCACAAGTAATTAGAAAAGCTAATGAAAACATTATATTTTACTATAAGAGATTTGAGTACAGGAGTAGTCTTGCTTTAGTTGTATAGGAGCATTGTTAGACTACACCTGGAGTACTTTGTACAGTTTTGGTCTCCATATTTCAGAAAAGACATTTTTGCCATAGAGTGAGTAAAGTGAAGGAGGAGATCCAGTAGAGACTTTCAAAGCCAAGCGTGGATTGGACAGAATAGACATTTCCTATTCCTCTTTGACTCCTATTAATCCAAAAATTTGGGAACGTTTGAAAACTGCACATGTTCATAATTTATATTGAGAAATTCTGCTGACTGCACGTGCTTAGAATGAATAAACATGATTGTTTCTTCTCTCCATGTTTTTGAGGTGAAAATGTTTTGGTTGCAATTCAGGGTTTTGAGAAAGGCCGAGCCTGAATAAAATTTCTAATGAAAAAGACATTTCAAGAGGTAAATTTCATCTTGTCGCTGTGAAATATATCATTTGTAAATTTGCTGCCAGTGTTCCTGCTTTCTTGCAACTTATATGCCAAGAACTAGCATTACTATCATTTGTAGCACTGCCACAGACCTTAAGTAACAACTATGACACTTAAGACATTAGGGCGCCAATTCACTGTACATCTGCGGGCTTAGAGAATACAGGAAGTATTTAAGAATAGGAGACCAATTTACATTACAGGCATTAGTGCAGGCATCAGCACTGTCTTACAAAGATCAATGCCTTATATTAAAGAGAAAATATGATGTCATTACTTTTAAGAACTGAGGTATTGTGAAATCATCAACAGTATTTTCATATCAATATCTATTTAACTACATATGTACTAGCCATCACTCAGTGATAATTTCTGTTTGTTTCAATCGAAATTCTGCAAATTGCAAGTCTACCATGAGTGGTCATCATTTTAGGATAAGGTGCAGCAGATATAAAACAGTGAAGACAGCATTTACTTCTCTCAAAGAGCCATGAATCTTTGGAATTCATTACCCCAAAGTGCGGTGGTTGCCAGAACACTGAGTAAATTTAAGGAGGACACAGATTTTTAATTAGTAATGGGTTGAAGGGTAATGGAGAGTGGGAAGGAAAGTGGAATTGAGACCAAGATGAGATCAGCCATGATTGAATCAAATGGCAGAGCAGAATCGAGAGGCTAAATCACCAATAGCTGCTCTTAGTTCTTATGAATTTATGTTATATAAATATGCAAACCAGCATGACAATTTGGAATACTACACATACAGAATATTTTCATTGGCTTTACTTTTATAGAAGCCACTTGATTCTCTGATGTCAATGAGATTTTAAATATGTGTACCTATGCAATTGACACATATATTATGTGAAAATATATAGGATTTCAAATAATGGAATTTTAATGCGTAACTGTACAAGATTCTGAAAAACTTTAACATTGAGATATACCACAGCTTAATTTATCGAAAGATTTAGTTAATTATTTTATAATCTGATAGTTTACTTTTGGCTTTCAAAAGATTAGATTAGTTTAGTTGAAAAGTCTTAATTTTATTTCAAATCTACATTACTTTTCAATTCTCTCTCTGTAATCCTGCAAGAAATGAAAGATCACTGGGCAACTGCAAGATCACATATTATAATTTTGCTTTACAGACAATAGGAGATCTATAGTACATAAGCCAGTTCAGCGTTAACAGTGATAATAGGTACTGCAGATGCTGGAGAAACCGAGATAACAAGGTGTGGAGCTGGATGAACACAGCAGGCCAAGCAGCATCACAGGAGCAGTCCATCCTGGGCCTCCTGCAGTGCCACAATGATGCCACCTGAAGCCTGCAGGAACAGCAAATCATTTTCAGTCTGGGAACCCTGCAGCCCCATGGTATCAATGCGGATTTGACAAGCTTCAAAATCTCCCCTTCCCCAACAGCATCCCAAAACCAGCCCAGCTCGTCCCCGCCTCCTAACCTGATCTTCCTCTCACCTATCCCCTCCTCCCTCCTCAAGCCGCACCCCCATCTCCTATCTACTAACCTCATCCCACCCACGTGACCTGTCCGTCCTCCCTGGACTGACCTATCTCCTCCCTACCTCCCCACCTACACTCATCTTTACTGGCTCCATCCCCGCCTCTTTGACTTATCTGTCTCCTCTCCACCTATCCTCTCCTCTATCCATCTTCTATCCGCCTCCCTCTCACTCCCTATTTATTTCAGAGCCCTCTTCCCCTCCCCCATTTCTGAAGAAGAGTCTAGGCCCGAAACGTCAAGCTTTCCTGCTCCTCTGATGCTGCTTGGCCTGCAGTGTTCATCCAGCTCCACACCTTGTTATCTCAGTGTTAACAGTGAGTGGATTGTGATTTAGTGATGATTTAAAAAGCGCATGAAAACTTAAAACCACCACATCTTGAAGATTAATAAATAAACCACAACCTTTACACAACTCCTGCTCCAGCTGCTCCCTTATTGTAATTCATTGAAGTTGCAAAAGTTCAAGGAAGCAAATCTTAAACCAGTTTTTGGCTTCAGCCTAGTTCCAAGTACTGTGCCAACTGTGAAATATTTGTGCTAATATTCTGCTATTAGATGCTGGTATTTGTGTTCTTTTTTAACTACTGCATTAGAAATAAGAATAAAGGTGAATCAGAAAATATAATTAAATATTATCCAATTTAATTAATAAGCATTTTCTTATAAATTCACAGAAACACTATGAAACAGCACACAATTGCGTTTTCGTATAGAGGTATTGTGCACATAAGCCATATTGGTAACCTACACGTACTCCTGATTTGCTTCACGAAGTCATTCCATTTGTTTAATGCAGGTGTCGCAAACTTGTTAGCTTTCTGTAATGAATAAGGAACGTGTAACAAGTCAAGTTTACTCATTTTCTTTCTTAACACCGTCTCAAGATATTAGACTATGAGACTGTTAGCAGGATAATGTAGGATTTTTCACATTAAGTTTCTGTTCCTGTTTAACTTTAATGTATTCATAATTTAGTAATAAGAATATTAAAATATAAAACAAAAAGTATCATAAAACTTTAAAAAAAAATGAAACAAAAATAACAAAAATGATCTCAGGCTATTTCCAAATTCTTCCTTGAATGTAACTAGTATGAATGCTATCATTTTGGAAGATGAATTCTAAACAGCTTGTAAATGTCACATGTAGAATTTTTTGATGTTTTAGAATACAGTCAGATTGACTTCTGTCCTTCTGTCCTCAAAACTTTCCATGAAGGTTCATAGGCTGAATTTTCATGACAGTGGCAACTACCGCGAATCAGGAAATTTTTCCGGTTTTTCATGCTCCCCTTGGGAGAAACTGACTGCAAAGCCAAAATTTTTGTTCTGGGATGTGAGTGCTAACTGACAAAGATGAAACATTGAGTCTGAACTTAAAGCTAAGTCAGGGTCTAGCTGGTCCAGGATGAACATGAGGCATCAGCCTCCGCTTCAATGGGTAAGAATACAGCAGTAGTGGGAGGAGGTCCTTAAGCAGTCATTAATTGACCACTTGAGAGCTTCACCCAGCCCGGGACCAAGTAGGAGGAGGGAGACAATGGCCAAAGTGCCACTGCCTTGGCACATAATTTTATGTTTCTCATTCCTGCCTACCAGCCTGCCCACATGGCGAGTGTGAAATTCCAACCATAGTTCTGATGTTTAGTGTAGTCTCATCCTTAATTGATCAGTGGCATTCAGAAGGTACTGTGGATATAAAAGTAAAGGATATGGAAGGCAGAGTATGACAAGGGAATAGAACACAGAGACGGACATGGGAAGGTATATGTTGCAAAGTTGGGTACAGTACTTGTGGATTGGGAGACAGTAAGTTAGAATTAAGTACTTGTAAAATGCTAGGAGGGGGAAAGTATTGTGTGGTCCCTTTAAAAGATGTTATGCCTTTTCAATGCTTAGACATTTAAATGGATGTCTGTGAGCAGCAGCTTGAAAGTTTCCAAGTACACAGAGAGCACTCGAATTGAAACATTTGTATCAAAAAGCCCATACAGTTAGCAAGCCAAGCAGCAGTTTTACCAAGACAACAAGTTTTTGAATTTAGCCAATCAAATTGAACCAGGCACTTAGATACCAAAAACAAATTAAATTTAAATCTTATGGTTTTGACAACATAAGACCAATCCTATTGTAAGAAACTGATATGATATCAAGGATATAAAAGAAGGGGACAGATGGACAAAAACCCTAGAGCTATGTGCCATTTGCCAAAGCTAGGAGCCATCAGTTCTCAAAGGGGTATCGCTGGCTCTGATAGCCTCCTCTATGTCTTAGAGAAAGCACCATCTAAATAACAATGGTACCCACGGTCCAAGTAGTTAATACTCCTGACAGATGAATTGATGGAGAAGGCATTCCTGACAGAAGAATCAGCAGAGAAGGCACAGGACATTCCGCAAAACATGTAACCTGGTTATAATTTCAAGAGACTAAATTCTATTCTTTTTATATAAGAGGGACCACCATTAGAATCTTGCTTTATTCGAGAATAGTTAGTAGTTGGAAGAGGTTTATTTGGTTTGTTAACAGTTTAGTTCATTTGTTCACTGTTAGAGTTAGATAAATGAATTGTTACTTGTTGAGTTTAAAGTGTGTCAGGGGTTTACTTTATTTAACCGCTGGAAGTTGCTGAAAGGCAGGTTACATCACTTTTCACACTCCTTTCACAGATTATGAGGCAAAGTGTTTCGGTTTTAATTCTCAGTAGCGGGGGTCGACCTCCGCTTTATAACATATAGGACCAGAGCATTATGTGAAAACTTGGGTAAGTCCACAAATTATTCACCCTGTTTTACATAGGAACATAGAAGCAAGAGACATTCAGTTTGTCTAGCCTGCTCTTCTATTTAATTTGATCAAGGCTGATCAAACACTTTGTAGAGCTAGAGGAACACAACAGGCCAGGCAGCATCAGAGGAGCAGGAAAGCTGATGTTTCAGGTCAGGACCCTTCTTCAGAAAAGGTGGAGGGGGAGGGGGCTCTGAAATAAATAGAGAGAGGAGGGGCGGGGCTGGGGAAGGTAGGTGGGATGGTGATAGGTGAGTGCAGATAGGCAGTGGTGAGGATTGATTAGTGAGGTGGGAGGAATGGATAGTTGGGAGAGAAGACGGACAGGTCAAGGAGGCAGGGATGAGAGGGAGGATTGGTCATGGGATGGGGAGATTTTGAAGCTAGTAAAGTCCACATTGAGACCATTGTGTTATAGGCTCCCAAGGCGGAATATTGGGTGCTGCTCCTCCAGTTTCCAGGTGGCGTCATTGTGACACTGGAGGAGGCCCAGGATGGACATGTCGTCCAGGGAGTGGGAGGGGGAGGTGAAGTGGTTTGCGACTGGAAGGTGTTGTCGTTTGTCGCAAACGGAGCTCAGGTGCTCTACAAAGCAGTCTCCAAGCCTTCGCTTGGTCTCAACGATGTAGAAGAGGCTGCATTGGGAGCAGCAGATGCAATAGACCACATTAGCGGATGTGCAGGTGAACACAGATGTGAGACAATCTACTGTACTGAACTTTCCTTTACCACGGATGTGTTCATGGGATTTTACTATATTGGAACAGTTAATTGGTAGTAGTTAACATATATGTAGTGATTGGAATGAGGTTGGCCAGGTGAATCTTGTTGAATATGAAATCCCTGATTGGGGTTGTAAACCTGGGCCAATCAAGGATCCCTGGCTGACAGATATAAACTGGGGTCTCGCAGAACTGCCTCATTCTAGGGACTGACTAAGTTAGCTGGTCAAAGTCCACGTACAGTGCACGTGTAAATAAAGGGTGACTTGGTGACAGCATACCAGCCTCTGTGCAGTTATTTTAATTTGAACTGTTTTGTTAAATATTTCATTTGAGTTACAGTGAAGCCAATTCTTTTCTTTTCATGTCATTTTGCCTGTATTTTAACAGTAGTGTGAAAATAAGTGTGTTTTGCGGAAAGTCAATTTTTGCTCAAACTTGACCAATTGAATTGCATCTGGAATGCAACACCTTGCCGTTGAAATAAGAGGAAGTTAGGGTCTAGGCCATTTTCTTAATAGATTTGGAGGAGGTTTGGTCTGGTCCATTACAAACTGGGTGCTCTTGTCAGCATCAAAATCTCTAAGCCCAAGTTGGGTTCAGGATTATTGAACTCAAAACGCAGTGAGTGGTGAGTTTTGTGCTCTGTTTTCAGTTTCTGTTGAATTTGGCTGGTTTAAATAGGGTGTGCCTTGTGTAGTAATGGCTGTTTCAGTCACAGACTGCGGGTGGAAAAAATCACTTTGAGAGTTTTACAGTGAGTGAGCAAGCCAAGGCTTTTGGAATTGGCCGACAAGCTGGAGTTGCGGTTTACCTTTGTCTGAACAAAAAGAGAGGTAAGTGCGGCAATAGCTCGACATTTACAATTGCCAGAAATGCTATCTGAATCATTGGAAATGGCTAAAATTCAATTACAAATGAAGCAGCTTGAACATGAAAATGAAATTAAATGGTTTGAGTTATGATTGAAAGCAGAAGAAAAGTAGAAAGCGAGAATAGCGTGGAATGCATTGCTGGAGAGGGTAGTGGAGTCTGCCTCATTAGGGGCATTTAAGCGGCTATTAGATAGGCATATGGATGATAGTATAAGGTAGGGATAGAGGTTAGATAGACCTTAGGATTAGGGTAAAAGTTTGGCACAACGTCGTGGGCTGAAGGACCTGTACTGTGCTGTACTGTTCTATGTTCTATGTAGCCCCGGCAGAACAAAAAGAAAAGGAAATCAGGCCCTAGCAAAAGAAAGGGAGGAAGAGACAGTTTTCGAACTTTGGAATTTGGAACTGCATACCTTTTAAATTTTGTAATTGTACTGACCTCCACCACTTTTTCTGGCAGCTCATTCCAAACATGCATCACCCTCTGCGTGAAAAAATTGCCCCTTAGGTCCCTTTTCAATCTTTCCCCTCTCACCTTAAACTGATGCCCTCCAGTTTTAGACTCCTCCACCTTGGGGAAAATACCTTGCCTATTTACCCTATCTATGACCCTCATGATTTTATAAACCTCAGTAAGGTCATCCCTCAGCCTCCAATGCTTCAGGGAAAATAGCCCCAGCTGATTCAGCCTCATCCTGTAGCTCCAACACTCCAACCCTGGCAACATCGTTGTAAATCTTTTTTGAATCCTTTCAAGTTTCACAACATCCTTCCTATAGCAGGGAGACCAGAATTGCATGCAGTATTCCAAAAGTGGCCTAACCAATGTCCCATATAGCTGCAACATGACCTCCCACCTCCTATACTCAATGCACTGACCAATAAAGGCAAGCATACTAAATGTCTTCTTCACTATCTTATCTACCTGTGACTCCAATTTTAAGGAACTATGAACCTGAACTGCATGGGCTCTTTGTTCAGCAACACCCCCCAGGACCTTACCATTAAGCGTATAAATCCTGCCCTGATTTATCTTTCCAAAATACAGCACCTCACATTTATCTAAATTAAACTCCATCTGTCACTCCTCAGCCCGTTGGCCCATCCAATCAAGATCCCATTGTACTCTCAGGTAAACTTTTTCACTGTTCACTACACTTACAATTTTGGTATCATCTGCAAACTTACTAACCATACTTCCTATGATTAGGATAAATCCCAATAATTTATAAATGACGAAAAGCAGTGGACCCAACACCAAAATCATTGTGGCCCACCACTGGTCATAGGCCTCCAGTCTGAAAAGCAATCCTCCACCACCACCATCTGTCTTCTACCTTCAAGCCAGTTCTATATCCAAATAGCTAGTTTCCCCTCTATTCTGTGTGATCTAACCTTGCTAACACGTCTACCATGATGAACCTTGTCCAAAACCTTAACTGATGTCCATATAGATCATGTCTACCGCTCTACTCTGATCAATCCTCTTTTTACTTCTTCAAAAAATTCAATCAAAATAGTGAGACATGATTTCCCACGCACAAAGCCATGCTGACTATCCTTAATCAGTCCTTGCTGAGACACAAATGGTTTTACTTGACAGTTGAGAACCAAAATATTCTGTGTCAGGATTTTTGATGAGGTTAGGACGACTGGCAGAGGCACGTGACTTTGGTTTATCCCTTAATGAGATGCTGAGATACAGTTTTGTATATGGGATTAAAGATGTAACTGCTCAAAAGCGCCTACTATCTGAAGCCCAACTGGACTTCAAACAGAGACTACAACTGACTTTGTCATTAGATAATGCAGTGAGTGGAGCGTATGAATTGCAGGGTTTTCTGATGGAAGTGGACATCCTCACCACTCTGAGTGAGCTTGGGAAGAAGGCAATTGCACAAGCTCACTCAAGACATATTTTGAACAGAGGGATGCTCGGTCAGCCCACACCAAAACCCCAAAACAAAGCCAGCCTCAGCCAACAGTTAACATTTTCTTCAGGATCCAAGCCAGCAAGCCACTCTAGTTGCTTCCGGTATGTGGACTCGAGACAGCAAAATAGTCCCACTAGGCCTGAACCAAGTAAGAAAACTCATAGGCTGGTTTCCAGGACAGTGCACACTCTGGAAAGCTTACTTAAATCTGGCCTAGAACAGTTAAATTGCTTAACAATATCCAATTCAAAACCAATCAAAATAAACATCTGATTAAATAGACATTCGGTTCTAATGGAGGTTGATACTGGCGCAGCTGTATCAGTGATTGCAGAATCAGTCTTTAACAAAATTCACTCTGGACTCCAACCTTTAAGTTTGCATAGGACCTCATTTAAGCTGACAACAAATACCAGGGAACGTTTATAGATTAAGGGTACAACTTTGATTCTGGTTTTGTATGAGAAGCAGCTGGTTCAGTTACTACTGATTGTAGTAAGCCTGATGGGGCAAAATTGTTTGAAAAAGATTTACCTTAATTAATTCAATATTTTTTGATTAGGAAATGGCTGCCTGAGTGAAGTCCTAACTAAATACCCAAAAGATTTTCAGGAAGATCAAGGGAATATCAAAGGAACCAAGGCCACCTCGCATATTGACCAGGAAGCAATTCCACAATTCTGCAAGGCCCACCTTGTGCCATTAAGGCAAATGGCACAGGGTGGGCCTTGCAGAATCATGGAATTGCTTCCTGGTCAATATGCAAGCTGGCCTTGGTTCCTTTGATAGCAGCAATCAGTAGGCTGGAAAGCGAAGGAATCTTCAAACCAGCACAGTTTGAGAATGGACAGCACTGGTTGTATTCATTGTGAACCGATGGGTTGGTTTGCCTTTGTGGGGATTTTAACAAATGGTAAACCACTTGTATAAAGGACTTATATGCGAAGCTGGCGGTGGGGGGGGGGGGGGCGGATCTATCCTTCACAAAGCTTGACATGAGCCATGTGTACCTGCAATTGTGGTTTGATGAGGATTCCCAGAAGAATGCCACAATTAATACCCATAAGGGTTTGTACCAATATTACAAGACTGCTATTTGGGATATCAGCAGCCTGTGGTATTTTTCAGCGGACGATGGCAAACTTTTTGTGCAGTCTACTCCAAGTCACCACTTATCTAGATGATGTGCTAATAACAGGGAAGACCAATTTAGAACATTTAGAGAACTTGGACATAGTCCTGAAAAATTTTTCCATGACAGACATATGCCTTAGTGGGGAAAAATGTGCTCTCCAGGCACTCCGTGACCTGCCTGGGCTACAGAGTCAACAAGACCCTGTTATATGCTACAGATCTTGCTACACCCCTATCGAAGCTCTCCCAATGCAGGTACAACATTGGCATCTCTTCAACAATGTGGAAAATTACCCAGATCTGTCTGTTCCACAAAAACACATTAAATCTAACTTAGCAAATTACTACTTCAGCACTGTATTCTTGATCATCAGTAAAGTGATGAAAGGTGTCACCAACATTTCTATCAAACAGTACTTGCCGAGCAAGAAGGTGCTCAATAACACTGAGTTTGTGTTCCACCAAGGCCACTCAGCTCCGAACATCATTACAGACTAGGTTAGACATGGACAAAAGAGCGAGGTGAGGCAAAAGAGACTACCCTTGACAAAGTCACATTTAACAAAGTATTGCATCAAGGCACCTTAGCGAAACTCAAGCCAAAGGGAATCAGGAAAAAAAAAACTCACCACAGGTTGGAGTCATACCTGGCAAAAGGAAGATAGTGGTAGTTGTTAGAGATGAAGCGTCTTAGTCCAGGATATCTTTGTAGGAGTTCCTCAGGTCCTTGGCCCAACCATCTTCAGTAGCTTCAACAGTGACCTTCACCAGAAGGTCAGGCATGGGGATGTTCACTGATCATTGGACAATGTTAAGCTCCATTTCTGACTCCTCAGATACTGAAACAGTCTATCCTCAGTGCAGCAAGACTTAGGTAACAACCACTCATGCCACATAGGGCAAGGCAATGGCTATCTCCAACAAGAGAGAATCTAACCATTGCCCTTTGGCTTTACCATCACTAAATTCTCCCACAATTAACATCTTTAGGTTTGTTATTGACCAGAAACTGAACTGGACTAGATATATAAATACAATGGTCATAACAGCAGTTCAGAAGCTAGAAATCCTGCCTGAATAAATTATCTCCTAATTCCACAAAGCCTGTCCACCATCCACAAGACAGAAGTGCAATGGAATACTTCCCATTTGCCTGGACAAATGCAGCTCCAACAACACTTAAGGTGTTGACACCAACCAAGACAAAGCAGGCCCAGTCACCTGACACAACATCTACAAACATTCACTCCCTCCACCACAGATGCTCAGTTGCAGCAATGTGTACCATCTACGTGACGCAGGATAGACACTCATCAAAGCTCCTTAGGCAACAGCTTCCAAACTTACAACTTGCACCAGTGAGAAGGACAAGGGCTGCAGATACATAGCAGCACCACCAACTACAGGCACCCCTCCAAGCCACTTAACATTCTGATTTGGAAATGTATTACCATTCCTTCAGTATCAGGTTAAATTCCTTGGTCTCCTTCGCAAATGGAATTGTGAATGCACCTGCACCAAATGGACAACAGCTGTTTAAAGAAATCAACTCACCGCCACTTTCTCAAGGACAGCTAAGGAAGGTCAATGAATGTGGGCCTAATCAATGACAATCACATTCCGTGAAGTAATAAGAGAAACAAGAAACCAACAGCGGACAATGAATGTAGTAAAACATACCTCCAATCTTGCCACAGGAGGGGCTTCCTGATATTTTGGAGTAAGGAATAACTTTTTGGTTATCTATAGAGTAATCACAGAGCAATAAGCACACAAGCACAAAATAAACCAAAATCATAGTATTCAGCACCAGCAACAAGAATTGCAGAATCCCATGGCAGAGAGGGAGGCCTAGAAGGTGAAGAGAGGTGCACGGTTGGTTATGAAAGGGAACAGGCATTATGATACGAAGGACAGCTGGAGAGACAGCATCCGGAGATGCAGACTTTGGGGGTCCTAAGCTCAAAAGGGTGCCTGAAATGGAGGTGCCGAGGTGCCACTGTTTCCTGCCTCGGGCCAGTGCAGGATTATCTGCCAGGCATTTTCATGCACCCCTATTCGTAAACCAATCCTGATGGCTTCAGAATTAAGGCTGAAATGGAACGCGGCTGCTTACATGGAAATTAATTATCAACTTAAGGGCCTCAAATACAGCATGAGTAAGCAGGCTGTACTAGTCCTTAACCCTCAGCCAAATTGGAGGTTGTGGTTGGAAGGCTACAGAGGACTTTTACTGGCACCTCAAATTCAAAACCTGCCGCTGGAGGCCCGTAAATCTTTCCATATAATAAGGTATCTACAGTTTCTGACAGTACAAAATGATATAGATATATAAGGTCTGAGGAGGACACAAAAACAATGCAACAAGATATAGACAGGTTGAACAAGGTGGCAACAAGGTGGAAGATGGATATAAGTAAAGAGCAAATTGGGCCTGTACTTATTGGTGTTTAGAGTAACGAGCCATGATCTTATTTAAAAACATATGACTCTGAGGATACAGAGCTTGACAGAGTGGACGCTGAGAAGATGTCTCCTTTTGTAGGGGAATTTAGAACTGGGGTCTCCCATTTAAGATAAAAATAATGAAGAATTTCTTTGCTCAGAGTTGTTAATTTTTGGAATTCTCTTTCACAACAAACAGTGGCAACTAGGACAGAGAATATATTAATTCTAGTATTAGGCAGATTTTTGATAGACAAAGGAATCAAGATTATGCAGGGTAGCCTGGAAAGCGGAGTTAAGAATCAAAGAGAAAATAGAGCTCTTATTGAATAGCACAGGTGCTTCAAAGAGCCAAATAGACTACTCTGCTTTGCTTTCTTATGATCTTAAGTTCTTATTAGGATGCATGAAGTTATTCACTTTAGTAGCAAAAACAGAAAAGCACTTCTTTTAAAAAAAGAAGGCATAGGATTTATAAAATTTGATGTTCAGAAGGGTTTGGATATAATTGTGCAAGCAACAGGAACGTTAGCATCCAGGTACAGCAAGAAATTAGGTCAGCAGGTGTCCTGTAGGCATTCATTGCAACAGAATTGGAGTGCAAAAAAGGCCTGTGACTGTGCAGGCCTTTGGTGAAACTACACCTGGAGTACTGTGGTAGAGATAAAAGGTACTGCAGATGCTGGAGAATCCGAGATAACAAGCATGGGGCTGGATGAACACAGCAGGTCAAGCAGCATCATAGGAGCAGGAAAACTTGACGTTTCGGGCCTAAACCCTTCATCAGAAATGGGGGAGGGGAAGAGGGTTCTGAAATAAATAGGGAGAGAGGGGGAGGCGGATAGAGGATGGATAGAGGAGAGGATAGGTGGAGAGGAGGCAGACAAGTCGAAGAGGCGGGGATGGAGCCAGTAAAGGTGAGTGTAGGTAGGGGGGTAGGGAGGAGATAGGTCAGTCCAGGCCCGAAACGTCAAGTTTTCCTGCTCCTATGATGCTGCTTGACCTGCTGTGTTCATCCAGCCCCATGCTTGTTACCTGGAGTACTGTGGCGGTTTTAATTTCCATATTTAAGGATAGGTATATTTGCTGAAAGCAGCACAGTGAAGGTTCACTCGACTGGCCACTGGGATGAAAGAAGGGCAGTCCTGCGATGACAGATAGAGTACACTGGGTGTATACTCTCTTTTGAGAAGCAAACAGTAATTTCATTGAAACTTGACACTTAGGTTATTTGCTCAATTGAGGAATACAGAACACTGGATACAGTTTCAGAATAAGGGGCCAAACATTTAGCACTGAGATGAGGAGAAATGCGCTCACTCCTAGGGTTATAATTATAACCCAAAGCGTTGTAAATATTCCACGGTTGAATGCATTGAAGGCTGAAATAGAATTTTGGTCTCTCAAGGAACCAAGGGATGTGGGGAGTGAGCAAAAATGTGGCATTGAAACTGAAGATAAGCCATGATTGTACTGAATGATACAGAAGACACAAGTTATATATAGTCAACTCTTGTGCCTAGTTCTTTTGTTCTACTTCAAGATACAAGACTACCATCATTGCCAGAATTAACAGATTAATAGAGAAAAAGCAGTGAGAGTGGACTTTATGAAAACTAAAAACACCCTGCTCAAAGTAACCATGGAGTCGAAACTATACAGCATGGAAACAGAACCTTCTGTCCCATTTGTCCACGTTGACCAAATATCCTAAATTAACCTAGTCCCATTTGCCTGCATTTAGCCCATATCCCTCTAAGCCCTTGCTATACATATACCCCATCCAAATGCCTTTTAGATGTTGTAACTGTACCAGCCTCCATCACTTCCTCTAGCAGCTTATTCAAAACTCACATCACCATCTACATGAAGAAGTTGCCCCTTAGGTCCCTTTTAAATCTTTCGCCTTTCACCTTTAATCTATGCCATCAAGTTTTGGATTCCCCTACCCTGGGGTAAAAACCTTGACTATTCACCCTATCCATGACTCTCATGATTTTATAAAATTCTATAAGTTCATCCCTCAGCCTCAGAGACTCCAGGGAAAATAGCCCCAGCCATTCAGCCTCTCCCTTTAGCTCAAACCCTCCAACCCTGGCAACATCCTTGTACATCTTTTCTGAATCCCTTCAAGCTAAACAATTTCTTTCCTATAGCAAGGAGAACAGAACTGAACTCAGTATTGCAAAAGTGGCCAAACCAATGCCCTGTACAGCTGCACATGACTTCCTAACTCCTATAGTCAATAAAGGCAGGCATACCAAATACCTTCTTCACTACCCTGTTTACCTATGATGCCACTTACAACGAACTATGAACCTGTACCCCATGATGTCTTTATTCAGCAACACTCACCAGACCCCTAACACTAAGTGCCCTGATTTGCCTTACCAAATTGCGACACCTCACATTTATCTAAAGTAAATTATACCTGCCACTCCTCAGCCCATCGGGCCATTTGATCAAGGTCCTATTGTACTCTGAGGTAACCTTCTTCACTGTCTACTACACCACCAATTTTGGTGCCATCTGCAAACTTACTAACCATACATTCTATATTCACATCAAACTCATTTATAAAAATGGCAAAAAGCGATGGATGAGCACCAATCCTAGCCGTCATCCTACCATTTCAACCAAACATTAGTGTGCACATTGATACAGTGTATGTTTACTATATTCATTGTAAATCTCAATAAATATTTTGGCAGTCATTTCTCTTACGTTTGTTGAAGAGATTAAATATTTTCTGTATCAGTAAATCTATACAAAATTAATATGATTGTGTGGGGAGATAATGGTGGAGCAAAAGAGTTTTGATTAGTCAGGTGGCCTGTAGGCTTTTTTAAAAACTGAGACCCATTCATTTCTGGTGGTGCAACCGTTTACACAGAATCCACACTGTGTAGAAACAGGCCATTCGGCCCAGGAAGACCACATCAACCCACCGAACAGCACCCCACCAAAACTCATCCCGCTACCATGGGCTTAGGAGACGTATAAGGGGACATGAGAAAACCTTGGCAGATAGGATCAAGGAAAACTCCAAGGCTTTTTACACGTACGTGAGGAATAAGAGAATGACCAGAGAAAAGGTAGGGCCGATCAAGGATTGTAAAGGGAATTTGTGCACGGAGCGTAAACAGATAGGAGAGGTCCTTAATGAATACTTTTCTTCGGTATTCACATCGGAAAGGGACCTAGCTGTAGAGGAGGACAATGTGAAGCAGCCTGGTAGGCTAGAGGAGGTCGATGTTAATAACGAAGATGTACGAGGAATTTTGAGGAACTTAAAGATAGATAAGTCCCCCGGGCCCAATGGGATTTATCCAAGGATTCTATGGGAAGCGAGGGAAAAGATCGCAGGGCCTTTGGCGATGATCTTTTCATCCTCACTATCCACGGGTATACTGCTGGAAAATTGGAGAGAGGCAAACGTCATTCCCTTGTTCAAAAAAGGGAATAGGGATAACCCCAGAAATTACAGGCCAGTTAGCCTTACGTCAGTGGAGGACAAATTATTGGAAAGGGCTCAGAGATAGGATTTATGATCACTTGGATAGGCACAGTTTGATTCGTGATAGTCAGCATGAATTTGTGAGGGGTAGATCATGCCTCATAAACCTTATTGAATTCTTTGAAGAGGTGACCAAACAAGTGGATGAAGGTAGAGCAGTGGATGTGGTATACATGGATTTAAATAAGGTGTTTGATAAGGTTTCCCATGGAAGGTAGGTGCACGCAGAAAGTAAGGAGACGTGGGATGGGGGAAATGTGGCAGATTGGATTCAGAATTGGCTGACCCTTAGAAGACAAAGGGTGGTAGTGGACGGAAAATATTCAACATGGTGCTCAGTTACGAGTGGTGTACCACAAGGATCTGTTCTGGGTCCTCTTCTATTTGTGATTTTTGTAAATGATTTGGATGAAGGAGTGGAAGGGTGGATTAGTAAATTCACGGACAATACCAAGGTGGGTCGAGTTGTAGATAGTGCGGAGGGCTGTTCTAGGTTACAAAGGGGCATTGATAGGATGCAGAGCTGGGCTGAGAAGTGGCAGATGGAGTTTAACCCTGGAAAGTGTGAGGTGATTCATTTTGGAAGGACAAACTTGAAAGCAGAATACAGCGTTAACAGAAAGATTCTTCGCAGTGTGGAGGAGCAGAGGGATCTTGGCGTTCATGTCCACAATTCCTGAAAGCTGCCACCCAGGTGGATAGAGTTGTTAAGAAGGCGTACGGTATGTTAGCTTTCATTAATAGAGGGACTGAGTTCAAGAGTCGTGAAGTTATGCTCCAGCTATACAAAAGCCTGGTTCAGCCACATCTGGAGTGTTGTGTCCAGTTGCCTCATTACAGAAAAGATGTGGAAGCATTGGAAAAGGTGCAGAGGAGATTTACCAGGATGTTGCCTGGAATGGAGGGAAGGTCTTATGAAGAAAGGTTGAGAGAGCTAGGGCATTTCTCTTTAGAACGACGAAGGATGAGAGGTGACTTGATACAGGTGTACAAAATGATCAGAGGTATAGATAGAGTAGACAGCCAGAGACTTTTTCCTAGGGTGGAGGTAGCTATTATGAGGGGGCATAGTTTTAAATTGAATGGAGGTAAATATAGGGGAGACGTCAGAGGTAGGTTCTCTACTCAGAGAGTGGTAGGGGTGTGGAATGCATTGCCTGAGAGGGTAGTGGAGTTGGCCTCATTAGAGACAGTGAAGCGGCTATTAGATAGGCATATGGATGATAGTATAAGGTAGGGGTGGAGGTTAGATAGACCTTAGGTTTAGGGTAAAATTTCAGCACAACATCGTGGGCCGAAGGGCCGGTACTGTGCTGTACTGTTCTATGTTCTATGTTCTATTCCTGCAACCCTTCATTTCCCATGGCTAACGCACCTAACCTACACATCCCTGAACACAACGGTAATTTAGCATGGCCAATCCACCTAACTTGCATTTTACAGAAGTAATAAAGTCAGTTTTGGCGTAATAGAGTTTTAACAATCAACTTGTGCACAATGACCCATTTATTATGACAAATGAAAGTTGAACAATATATTAATTCTGCTCCAATCTGTTGTTATGAATAAAAAGTTAAATATCATCTTAGCAAGTAAATCTGCAAGCTGCATTTTAAATCACAATTTTTACAAATCACAGTTCCACAACTCAGTAGTCATGAGGACACCAATTATGAAACGTTTTACATCTTAAAAAGGACATTCTGAACAAGGTACATACTTATGCAGTACTAAAGTATTGTAGGTCATCAAATGAAATGCCTGAGGATGAGTTAGAGGCTAAGTCAGTAAGGCTAAGAGGAAGAACAGATGAGGAGAGGTTACTGAACACGACAGGACTGACAGTCTGAAGTGCATTTGTTTTAACACAGGAAATATGACAGGTAAGGCAGATGAATTAGAGGTTGGATTAGTACATGTAACTACCATAAGAACAAAGAAAAAAGAAGAATACAGCACAGGAACAGGCCTTCAGCCCTCTAAGCGTGCGCCACGACATTTTGCCCTTCCATACTAAAACTGTCTTCACTTACAGGTTCCGTATCCCTCTACTCCCTTCCTATTCATGTTTTGTCCAGGTGTTTCTTGAATGCTGCAATTGCGTCTGCTTCCATAACCTCCTCTGGCAGCATGTTCCAGGCACTCACCACCCTCGTGTGAAAAACTTGCCTCGCACATCTGTTTTAAACTTCACCCCCTCCCCTCCCAGCACTACACCCCCTACCCCTGCCATACCTTGAACCTGTGTCCCCTAGTAATTGACCCCGCCACCCTAGGAAAAAGCTTCTTACTTTCAACTCTATCCATGCCGTTCACAATTTTATAAACTTCTATCAGATCACCCCTCAACCTCCTGTATTCCAGTGAAAACAAACCCAGTCTATCCATGATGATGTATCTATTACAGAAACATGGTTAAAAGAGGAACAAGAGTGGCAGCTTAAAGCCCGGGGATTTAGATGTTTCAGATGAGACACTGCGCAGTGTAAAAGAGCTGGGGGAATTGTGTCACTGATTAGAAAGAATATCATAGGTGTACTGAGGGAGGACACCTTGAAGGGCTCATCCAGTGAGGCCAAATGGGTAGACCTCAGAATAGGAAGGATGCAATTACTTTGATGGCAGCTGTACTACAGGCCTCCCAACAGCCACTGAGAGATAGAGTAACAGATATGTGGAGAGATTATGGAAAATATAAATTGGATTGTTGTTGTGAGTGTTTTTAACTTACCCTACATTGACTGGGACTGCTCAATGCCAGGGCTTGGATGGGGATCATTTGTTAGGTCCAACCAGGATGGTTTTCCTTGAAGATTATCAGATAATTAGGTAAATAGTCTAACTAAGAAAGGGGCCACACTAGACCTAGTATTGGCGAATGAGCCCAGCCAGTTGTTCAAAGTTTCAGCAGAGGAGCATTTCAGTAACAGGGACCATAATTCTGTAAGTTTTAAGTTACTTATGGAGAAGGATAAGAGTAAACTTTGAGTGAAAGTACTAAACTGCGGGAAGGCTAACTGCCATGATACTGGGCAGAAACTGGGGAATGTAGATGGGGGCACCTGTTTAAGGGTAAATTCACATCCGGCATGTGGGAATCTTTCAAAGATTGTTTGATTAGAGTTCAGGACCAGCATGTTCCTATGAAAATGAAGAATGAGGATAAAGATTTGGGAATATTGGATGACAAGAGAAATTGTGAACTTAATCATGAAGTAAAAGGAGGCGCACATAAGGTTTAGGATAGACAGGCAGTGCCCTCGAAGAACATAAAGAAAGCAGGAAAGAAATTAAACAAGGAGTTAGGAAGGCTAAAAGGGGTTGTGAAATATCCTTGACAAACAGGATTAAGAAAATACTACAGTGTTTTATACATATAAAAAGAGCAAGAGGGTAGCCATCACCATCCCACCTACCTTCCCCAGCCCCACCCCTCCTCTGTCTATTTATTTTGGAGCTCCCTTCCCCTTCCTCCATTTCTGAAGAAGGGTCCCCACCCGAAACGTCAACTTTCCTACTCTTCTGATGCTGCCTGGCCTGCTGTATTCCTCCGGCTCCACACTGGGTTATCTCTGACTTCAGCATCGGCAGTTCTTACTATCTGTGAGCTAGGGAAAGAGTGAGACCACTCAAAGACAAATGATGGAATTTATGCATGGAGCCAGAGAGAATGAGGGAGGTCCTGAACGAATACTTTGCATTGGTATTCAGGAAAACGAAAGACATGGTGGATGGTGAGTCTCGAAAGGGGAATGTTGATATTCTGGGGCATGTCAATACAAAAATGGTGGTGTTGGGTGTTTCGAAAAACATTAAAGTAGATATTTCCCCAGGAACTGATGAAATCTATCCCAAAATACTGAAGGAGACAAGGGAGGAAATTGCTGGGGGCTTGTATGAAATTTTCTCATCTCTTTAGTCACAGGAGAGGTCCCAGAGGACCAGAGAAGAGCCAATGTTTTTTCTTTCTTTAAGAAGAGCAACAAGGATAACGTGGGAAATTGTAGGCCGGTGAGCCTTATGTCAGTGGTAGAGAAATGATTGGAGAAGATTTTTAGGGACAGAAATTACTCACATTTGGAAAAATATGGACTTATTAGTAATAGCAAGCATAGTTTTGTAGAGGGGATATCTTCTCTCACAAACTTGATTGAGTTTTTTGAGGAAGTGATTAAGCTGATTAATGAGGGCAGGGTGGTGGAAGTTGTCTGCATAGACTTTAGCAAGGCCTTTGGTATGGTCCCTCATGACAAGCTGATACAGAAGGTGAAATCACAACATATCCATGCTGAGCTGTAAAGGTGGATATAGAACTGGGTTGTCATTAGAAGACAAGAGAGTAGTTAAGAAGTATATTCTCCTGACTAGAAATCTATAATCAATAGTGTTCTGCAGGGATCAGTCCTGGGACTTTATTATTTGTGTTATAAATTAATGATTTGGACCAGAATATAGGTGGCCTGATTAGTCAACTTGTGGACTAGACAAAGATTGGAGGAGCTGTGTGTAGTGAGGAAGACTGCCAGACGATACATAACATAAGAACATAAGAACTAGGAGCAGGAATAGGCCATCTGGCCCCTCAAGCCTGCCCCGCCATTTAATAAGATCATGGCTGATATTTGAGACTCAGCTCCACTTACCCGCCCACTCACCGTAACCCTGAATTCCTTTACTAGTCAAAAATTTATCTAGCCTTGCCTTAAAAACATTAGGTGAGGTAGCTTCAAGCAGGATACAGCAGGACATAGATAGGCTGGAGACTTGGGAGAGAAATAGCAGATGGAATTTAATTCAGACATATGTGAGGTGATGTGTTTTGACCTAATATAGGAGGGAAGTATACAGTAAATGGCAGAACCTTTACAAGCATTAACATTCAGAGGGATCTATGCATGCAAGTCCACAGTTCCCTCAAAGTGGATACACAAGTGGATAAGGTGGTCGAGAAGGCGTATGGTATGCTTGCTTTCATCAGTTGGGGCACAGAGTAATAAAAATTGGCAAATCATGTTGCAGCTGTACAGAACTTTAGTTAGGCCACGTTTGGAATATTGCCTACAGTTCTGGTTGCCACACTACCAGAAAGATATGGAGGCTTTGTAAAGGGTACAGAAAAGGTTTACCAGGATGTTGCCTGGTTTAGAGGGTATTAACTATGAGGAGAGATTGGACAAACTTGGTTTTCACTTGAACGTCAGAAGCTGACGAGCAACCTGACAGGAATTGTTGAAATTATGAGAGCTGTGGATAGAATGGATGGTTGGAGTCTTTTCCCCGAGGTAGGAATATCAATTACCAGTGACATAGGTTGTGAGGTAATTTTTTTTACACAGAGCCTGGTGAGTGCCTGGAATGTCTGCCAGAGGAGGTGACAGAAGCAGATACAATAGCAATGTTTAAGAGGCACCCTGACAGACAAATGAAGAGGCTGAGAATAGAAGTGTATGGACTTCATGGAGGCAAAAGTTTTTTTTAGTTTAGAAAGCCATCATGTATTGGCGGAGGCTCGGTGGGCTGAAGGGCCTGTTTCTTGCTGTACTGTTCTTTGTTCTCAATTACCTATTCAAAATTGGGGCAGCATGGTGGCTCAGTCGTTAGCACTGCTGCCTCACAGCGCCAGGGACCCGGGTTCAATTCCACCCTCAGCCAACCATCTGTGTGGAGTTTGCATATTCTCCCCATGTCTGCAAGGGTTTCCTCTGGGTGCTCCAGTTTCCTCCCACAGTCCAAAGATGTGCAGATTAAGTGGATTGACCACACTAAATTGCCTGCAGTATTCAGGGATGTGTAGCTTCAGTGGGTTATAGGGGGATGGGTCTGGGTGGGATGATCCAAGGGTCAGTCTGGACTTGTTGGCCAAAGGGCCTGGTTTCACACTGTAGGGATTCTATGATTACCACAAATTATGTAAAATAACAAATACTGCAATTAAGGGCAAAAGTTGTAATTATACCTGTGGATTTCTGTTAACTTCCATGATGTGCACAATAATCATCAAATTGAATAACAGCTCAGTGCACTCTGGCTGCTGTATTTCATTTGGAAGCTTGAATGCCTGCTTGGCAGCTGACTTTCACGCTGATGAGATCTGTTCATCATTGGCAGCAAACGCTAGCTCAGGAATTGGTTAACATGCAGTAATGGGCATGTAACGTCTCTGACAAAATTAATTTTTGTGGACTGTCAAATCTGATGTGTAAATAGCTAAGTTGACTACTGGTGGTTAAATACACTTATTTGATTTCCTCTTTTATGTGATCAGAACTTCCAATTGAACAAAACTTTTAATTCCATCTCAAATGCTGATCGTTTTATATGCTAAATTTATACATTTTGATATTTTCATTTGTTTCAGGGCAATATTTACACGTTGAAAACATTCAGCAGTTTGGTAGCTTGCGAAAAGATAAAAACAAAGGGATGAATCTTATGTCTGTATTGCAAAGTACAGGTTGTGTGGAGCTCGATGCAAACCCAACAGGTTTTCTCACCATATCTTATCAGACTCGTCACTTTTAATGCCATTTGAGCCTTGCACTGAGAATCACACCTGATTTCTGCCTCATCCTATCAAGTGCTGTTCCCAGAGCAACTCAGCGGACAACCTCCCTAAGATCTACATCCCTTGTGGACATAATATCTTTCAAAGCTAACACATCCATCAGGTATGTTGCTATCTCAAAGGTGTGCTACTCAGCTGTGGAAGGAGTGAGGAATGATTGTGGAGAAGAGACGTTGACACCATGCTTCTCTAAGAGGTCCCGGAGGCCCTTGTTGATGGATGGTAGAAAGAAGAGTCCTCTTCCCAGAAAATCAGGAGAGGAGGCCATGCCATCACACAAGGCCAACGTGATCAGAAATCACCACCTGAGTCAATGTCATCTCCAGAGTGAGCAGAACTGGCACCAGTACAGGAATAGTCAATGACCTTCTCCACTCAACCAGGGTAAATGTCATGCATTGCTCTCTGCTACCTCACACATCTGTGCCATTGCACCTACCTCTCTACAAAGCTAATGCTCTTGATACCCCCTCATGCACCATCTTCCCTCATCAACTCTTGTTCACCTCCAAGAGGACAATAGGCCATACAGCTTCCTGGATTTCCCAGAAGCACAGGTGTGACCTCAGTTGCCTCTAAGGGCACACAGTGAATTGCAGACACCAACACCTCTGCAGAGGAGTGAGGGAGAAATGTTTCAGGTGGAGCACTGCAGACAGAATGACTTGCTTAGCTCCATATAAGAGATGACCTCATGTTTTTGGCAAGGAGGGACTTCATCCGTTTGCAAAGAGAGAAGTTGTGGCAGTTCCCCCGCCCCAACTCTGGCCCCTATGGCGACAAAGGACTGACCATGATTGACTTCCAATGTGATGGTCCCCCTGTGCAATGCTACCCCAAGCCTAGGACTGATATTCAAAAATGCTCTAAACTAGCCATGCTGGGCCCACTGACTAATGATGCCTCGATACGACTACTCCAATTACTCCCCTAAAATGCGTTGCACTGCTTGTCACAGATGCCTGTGTTTGGTGTCAATGCTGAGACAACATGGTACAGGTGCTACAGTCAAATGCCAGACTGACAATTGGACAGGCTGGAAGTGTCCTTGATTGTGAACTGCTGCACAGCATGGTCAACGGCCTGGTTTTGCAAAAATCAGCATGACAGGGCAAGATAAGGAATGAATGTTGCAGGCACGCCAGTAGGCATCAGGGGAATGCATGCTGAGAGACCAAGGGAGAAGACATGATATGTAGCTTTGTCCAGGTTATGTCATGGTGTTCTTTCCGTCTGGTGTAGCTGTAGCTACTACAGCTATGAACAGCTGATTGCCAGTGTGCCTTACTAGACCAGTTTGCCCTTGTAAGAACAGAACCAGTGCAGTGGAGAATGCTAGGTGGGTGACACCAAGTCCCTGTTAGTGGAGTGCCAATATCTGTGGTTGAAAGTTACACACAGCTTGTGCTGGTGGATCATGCCCTGCTCTGTAGTTTGTCAGCAAGATGGAGGTCTTTTGAAAGAAGTGGCAAATTGAACTCACAAAGAGCCTGAGATAACAAGGCGTAGGGCTGGATGAACACAGCAGGCCAAGCAGCATCATAGGAGCAGGAAAACTTGACGTTTCGGGCCTAGACCCCTCATCAGAAACAAAGAGCCTGCTCCAGTTTCCATATTGAGTTTTCCTGATAGCTTATTTGTATAGCAAGTATGATCGTAACCTGTCAGTTTTCAACAAGCCGTTTAACAAGTAATGAAGAGTATCAACTTAAAACCTTTGCTGAGCAAAATCTCACTTGCTGCTTAAGAAAAGTGAACAAGATGATCTCACTGTCGAGATCTTCCTCACCAAATATCTTGGCTGATTCTAACACTCATCTCACCGTAGCCCAAGTTGCTCAGGGCCTAGTATGATTTAACTCAAAATTAGTGCTGATTCAATAACATTTGAGCAGAACTGGGAGAATTAACATAGGTATTTGGTTTTAGGCATGTAACAGTAGAAAGGGAGGGAGGGAACAGAAACAAAAGAGAAGGTCTGTGACAGGGTGAAAGACTGGAGAAGATTTTATGGTGTGACACCAAAGAGAATAATAATAGGTCAAGTAAAGGTAATAAAATATGTCTAGACAAAGTATGAATGACAGAATAGTTGCCATAAAATGCATAGTAAAGGAAATTTATAAAAGCAATGATAGAGAAAGCCAAACCAGTAAAGAAACAAAATTAAGCAAGGGTAGAGATATAATGTAAAATTGCTCAAGTCAGTGTTGAGGCTTGAAACAAAAAAAAAACAGGAATTGCTGGAAAAACTCAGCAGGTCTGGCAGCATCTGTGGAGAGCAATCAGAGTTAACATTTCAGGACCAGTGGCCCTTCCTCATAACAGGTTGAGTCTGGAAGCCTGCATGTGGTTCCGTCCTCAAAGTAACCTTGAGCACTGTCTTCAACTCCATTCAACGTTTTCACAACAAAAATTTTGATTTTAGAATATTTTATTATATTTCTTTGCGCATTTAAATCTCCTCACAAAAAAAACTATTATATTACCAACTAGAAAGCTGGTAGACTAAATAAGTGAGGTTTTTTTCCCCATTAATCATAATTTACATAAATAGCGACCAAGCCAGCAATGTCCAAGCCCTACTACCATATTTTAAAAATGTGCTCTGTGCTTTGATAGGTGAAGTTGAACGTCTGCCCATGGAGCATGCTCTGAGATTTAGATGACTGCAGTCCAAGTTGGAGGACCAGAGGAGCAAGCGATGAGCTGAAGTCACCAGGTACCATATCACCAAGTCACACTGACTTTCATATTGGAAACTGTGGTTGTCTAGTTTCTATCCAGCAGGTGGGAGAATGGGAAACTATATATCAATGAGGTAATATTAGTAAATATGATATGCTAATATATGCAAATAGGCCTCATTTCACTCACTAGCGAAATTCTTGTATTACCATGGTTAGAGAATCAAATCTTTTCCTTGCAATGTCAAGAATGTCATTTCAACCAATCTCACCTTATTTTCCCAACTGCCACACTAATGCCCAGGTCTTTCAGGGGCTAGGAATATTCCTCCTACATATTTAATTCTACAATTTTTCCTCATTATGCTTTATAAGTATTATAATAAAATCATGATACATGAAAAAGATAACATGATTTTTGTAAAATGAAATCTTAGAAACCCTGACTTGCAAACCAGTTTACTCCTGTAGTTTGAATACCATTACTTGAATACCATTGCTGTTGTGGGAGAGATACAATGAAAAGTCTACATGATCATATACAAAACAAACAACATAACTGAAAATAGTACAATAATTAAGGCAGAAAATATATTTATAACACCTTTATGTTGTAACAATTTTTGAACTAATTCAAAATTTCAAACAGTCATACAGTCATAGAATTATAGAGGTTCTCAGCAATGAAAAAGGCCTTTCAGCCCACTGAGTCTGCATCAGTCAAAAACAAGCACTTAACTATACTAATCCCATTTTCCGGCACTTGCTTCACTGTCTTGCATGCTTCAGTATCACAAGTGTACGTCTAAATGCTTTTCAAATGTTATAAGGCTTTCTGCCTCTACCTCCCACACAAATTGAATCCCAGATTCCCAATGCTCTGGGTGAAAAAAGAGACAGAGTGACATTGGGTGAGTAGCTCTTGCAAACAGCCAGCATGGACTCAATGGGCCTGTGCCACAGCCATTAAGACATCGTAGAGATTGTGTGGAAAAACTGACAGCAATCCATCCAGATTCAGTGAGATGTCTTAGAAATGTTAATTCCCAGGCCTGCTCTACATCACTTGGGTCACGACAACAACTTCTGAAACCAAATGTCACTATGTCTGCATGCCAACTGGCGTGGACATAGCATGTACACACTCTGAGTGGCATGCAGCCATGCCACTACCAGCTCAGAGGGGATATTGGTTAGAAGCTATTATTAAGGTATTAGTACAGGGCACTTGGGTAAATCCAAAGCAATCAGGTTGAATCAACATGGTTTCGTGAAAGGGAAACATATGCTGCAAATAAAGAGAAACAGGTGGATGTACTATACTTAGATTTCTACAAAGCATTTGATAAGGTGATAACAAAGTCCCCACCTGCTTCAAGAAGACTACTATCATCCTCGTACCCAAGAAAACATACGCAGTGTACCCTAATGTCTACTGCAGCTCTGACTTCAATAATCATGAAGTGCTTCAACAGGCTGGTCATAGCCCACATCAAATCCAGTCTCCCAGTTTGCCTCAAACCCCTACAATTTGCCCACTGACAAAACAGGTCCACAGAGGATGCCATATCTCTAGCCCTGCGCTCGATCCCTAGAACATCTGGATAACAAAGACACCAACGTCAGACTCCTGCTTGTTGACTACAGCTCTGCCTTCAACACCATTATCCCCTCCAGACTGATCTCAAAACTGCGTGACCTTGGTCTCGGCTCTGCCCTCTGCAACCGGGTACTCAGCTTTCTGACCCATAGGCCGCAATCGGTGAAGATAGGTAACTGCACCTCCTCCACAATAACACTCAACACTGGAGACCCCAAGGACGCGTCCTCAACCCCCTACTGTACTCCCTTTACACCTATGACTACATTGCCAAATTCTGAATGAACGCCATCTACAGTTTTGCTGACAACACCGCCGGACAGATATCTAACATTTAACAATGACAAGTCAAAATACGGAAGGGAGAGAGAGGGCTTGGTGACGTGGTGTAATGAAAACAATCTGTCTCTCATGTCTCTCAACGTCAGCAAAACTAAAGAACTGATCATCAACTTCAGAAAGAAAGGAGGAGAATATGCCACCATTTACATCAATGGAACTGAGACTGAGACAGTGAACAGCATCAAGTTCCTCAGAGTGACAATAAGCAACGACCTGTCCTGGACCTTCTGTGTAAATGCGACAGTCAAGAAGGCACACCAAAGCCTCTTCTTCTTCAGGCGGCTCAGGAATTTGTCATGTCCATAAGTCCCTCACCAACTTCCACAGATGCACCATTGAAAGCATGCTGTCCGGGTGCATAATAGCCTGGTATGGTAACTGCTCTGCCCAGGACCGCAAGAAACCACAGAAGGTGGTATGCACAGCCCAGACCATCACAGAAGCCAATCTTCCCTCCATGGTCTCTATTTACATGGCTCACTGCCACGGAAAGGTGGCCAACATCATCAAAGACCCATCACACCCTGGTAATGACCTCCTATAACCTCTTCCATCAGGCAGAAGATACAGAAGCCTGAACACATGCACAAGCAGGTTCAGGAACAGTTTCTTTCCAGCCGGTATCTGACTGTTGAATGGTCTCTAGCCTCAAATAATGCAACCTGCAATGTAACCTGTATGCCTCTAAGTTTTTCTCATCTGTACATCTTTTGTTTGCTGTGATCTACCTGTACTGTTCGTAAACATAACTTTTCATTTAGGTACATGTGACAATGAAATCAATCAATCAATAACTTGATAGGTGAGTAGGTATAAATGAGTCTTTCTCAGGTTGATAATATGTTATGTGTGGTGTGCCACAAGAATCAGTGGTGGGGCTCCAAGTTTTTACAACTTGCATAAATCACTTGGATGAAAGAACAAAAGATGCAGTTACCAAAATTGCCAACAACACAAAGGTAGGCAGAAAAACAAATTGTAAAGAGGACACATGTCAGTTACATAAACAATATTGATTTTTCCTTCACAGACGCTGCCAGACCTGCTGAGCTCTTCTAGCAACTTATGTTTTTATTCCAGAAGAAGTGGGGATATTCGCTAATAATGCACAATGTTTTGTATCACTCGCCACTGCTTAGAGGTCGAGGAAGTGCATGTTCAAATGCAATAAAATCTTGATTACATAAACTTGGGTTCATGTGTGTGAAGTAATACTTGCACCGCACAAGTGCCAGGTAATGACCATTCCCAGCAAAAGAAAATCTAACACTGCTCCTTGACATTTAATGGTATTACCATCACTGAATACTCCACTGTCAATATTCTGGTGATTACTATTCACCAGGAACAGAACTATGTTGGCTAACCATGTAAATATTGTGGCTGCAACAACAGGTCAGAACTAGATATCCTGCAGCAAGTAACTCACCTCCTGACTCATCAAAGCCCATCGGCACTCTACATGGTACAAGTCAGGAGCATAATGAAATACTGTCCACTTGCCTGGATGAGTACTGCTAGAACACTCGAAAAACTTGACATCATTCAAAAAAATCAATTTACTTGATTAGCACCACACCCACAGGAATTCAGTTCCTCCACGACCAAAGCACAGTAGCAGCAGTATACATTATCTGCAGACAGTCAATAAGGAGAGATCATATCCAGAGTGACACACAGCCCGAGACGATTGTTATCTCAGGTTCTCCAGCATCTGCAGTACCTTTTATCTCTGACACAAAGCCCGAGTGAGCATGCACTTCAGGGAATTTGGAGGTGGTGAGGGAGTTTGGTGTAGAGGGGAATAGGTGTCTTTTCTTGCCTTTTTGCCTCATAGTTTGTAAGGTCTTTTACAGGATAAATTCAAGCCCAGGATCAGGGGCCAAGCATAAAAGAAAGATTGACATCACAGGAAAATCATAAGTTCATTGGTTGGTAACAGCTAGTAATTTGACTATCATTTGCAGATGTAACGGTATTACAATTGAGTAAACGGTAACTACGAAGACATGACAAAGTAACTGGCCAGAGCTGATTAGAAGGAGAGCCTAGCAGGGAGAACAGTAGAGCAGCAATGGCAGGTGTTTCTGCAGGCAATCCAGGATGCAAAGTAGAAATTCATCCCAAGGAAGAAGAACAACATTAAGGGGAGGTCAAGGCAACAATTGCTGACAAGAGAAGTCAGGGACAGCAGAAAAGCAAAGGTGAAAGCAGATAATGGATTACTAAAAAAAGTAAAAAAGGGGGAAGAAGATGAAATATGAGACTAATCTAACTAGTAATATAAAAAAGGACAGCAAGAAATCTTTTTTAGATATAAACAAGGTAAGAGAGAGGCAAGAGTGGACATTGAACCATTGGAAAAATGAGGCTGGGAAAGTTATACTGGGGAACAAAGAAATGGTGCATGAACTGAATAGGTACTTCGCATCAGTCTGCATAATGAAAGACATCAGTAACATAATAGAACTTCAGACAGGAGGAGACATGAGAGTGGTGGCCATCAAGAAGGTGTTGGGGAAGCTGAAAGGTCCAAAGGTGGATAAATCATCTGGACCAGAAGGACAATACCCCAGAGTTCTGAAGGAGATAGCTGAGGAGATTGTAGAGTCATTCAGCTGCCAGTCCTACATAGTGTGGAAGGTGGGGTGGGAACTAGAGGAGTAGGGTAGTAGATGCAGAAATTGAGGGAGATTTAGAAACCAACGCAAACATTACTAAGAACAAGAACAGGCAGGGAAATGCTGCTGGGAAGAGGTGGGCAGGTGGTCTGAAATGCATGTGTTTCAAAGCAAGAAGTTAATAGGCAACTTTGAACTTTGGTTAGTACTTGGAACTATGTCATTATTGTGATTATAGAGGCTTAGCTGAAAGAGGGACAGGTCTGCCTGCTGAATGTCCCCGATTTAGATGTTACAGGTATGATAGAAAGGGAGGTAAAAGGGATGGGGGAATTGCGTTACTGGTAAAAGAGTATCTCACAGCTGTACTGAGGAAGGATACATCAGAGGACTCATGCAGCGAGGCAAAATGGGTAGAACTCAGAAATAGGAAAGGTGAAATCACAATGCTGGGAGTATACTACAGACCTCCCAACTGCTATCAGAAGATAAAGGAGAGAATACACACACAGATTTTGGAAAACAGCAGTGTTGTTATGGTGGGTGATTTTAACTTCGCCTATATTGATTGGAACACACCACGTACTGGGCTTGGATGGGACAGAATTTGTAGGGACCATTCAGGAGGGATTCTTGACACATTATGTAAATAGTCCAACCAGGGATGGGCTATGCTGGACCTGGTTTTGGGAAATGAGCCAGGCCAGGTAAGTGGAGTTTCAGTGGGAGAGCATGTCAGGAGTACCATAACCATAGAACCATAGAACCCCTACAAAGTAGAAACAGGCTATTCGGCCCAATGGGTCCACAT
Source organism: Ginglymostoma cirratum (assembly GCA_024137785.1). Classification (NCBI taxonomy): domain Eukaryota; kingdom Metazoa; phylum Chordata; class Chondrichthyes; order Orectolobiformes; family Ginglymostomatidae; genus Ginglymostoma; species Ginglymostoma cirratum. The sequence continues at coordinate 15,772,885 of JAHRHZ010000050.1, forward strand.
CGACCAAGCCTCTGAAGAGCATCCGACCTGGACCCATCCCCCTACACTATCCCTGCATTTCCCATGGTTAAACCACCTAGTCTGCACATCGCTGAACACTATGGGCAAGTTAGCATGGCCAATCCACCTAACCTGCACTGTGGGAGGAAAACAGAGCACCCGGCAGAAACCCACGCAAACAGAGGGTGAATGTGAAAACTCCACTCTGACAGTCATCCACAGGTGGGATCAAACCTGGTCCCTAGTGCTGTGAGTCAGCTGTGCTAACCACTGAGCCACCATGTTGCCTTCAAAGTGAATAGTGACCATAATACCGTGAGTTTTAAGATACTCATGGTTAGGGACAACAGCAGTCCTCGGGTGAAGGTGTTAAATTGGGGGAAGGCAAGCTACAATAATTTTAGGCAGGAACTGGAGAATTTTGATTAGAGGTGGCTATTTCAGGATAAATCTACAACAGACATGTGGGAGTACTGCAAACAACAGTTTATAAGAGTTCAGGAGAGGCACATTCCTGCGAGAATGAAAGGTAGGTACGGGAAGTTACATGAACGTTGGATGTCCAGGAATATTAAGACTTTTGTCAGGGAGAAAAAGGAAGCATATGTAAGGTCTAGGAGGATGGGAACTGATGAAGCCCTCGAAGTAGGAAAGACCTTAAACAAAGAATTAGAAGAGCTAAATGGGGTCTTGAAAAGTCGTTAGCAAACAGGATTAAGGAGAACCCAAACCTTTTAATACACATACAAAAAGCAAGAGGGCAGCCAGAGAAGGGGTTGGCCCACTCATGGAAAATGGAGGGAATTTATGTGTGGAGTCAAAAGACATAGGTGAGGACCTAAACGAATACTTTGTGTAGGTATTCACCAAGGAGAAGGAATTGGTGGAGGAGGTCTCAGGGAAGAGAGTGTCAGGTTTCTAAGCCAAGTTTCTATTAGAAAGGAAGAGGTGTTGTGCATCTTATAAAGTATTAAGGTAGATAAGTCCCCAGGTCCTGATGGAATCTATCCTAGAGTATTGACGGAGGCAAGAGAACAAATTAGTGGAGCACTGACAGACATCTTTGTATCCCCTTTGGCCAGTGAGGTCCCAGAGGACTGGAGAATAGGCAATGATGTCCCATTGTTTAAGAAGGGTAGCAGGGATAATCCTGGAAATTACAGGCCTGTGAGCCTCACGTTGGTAGTAGGGAAATTATTGAAAAAGATTCTTAGAGACAAGATCTATACGCATTTAGAAGCAAATAGAACTTTGTAGCAATAGACAGCATGGTTTTGTACGGGGGCGGTTGTGCGTCACTTAGTTAATTGAGTTGTTTGAGGAGGTGGCTTAGACGATTGGTGAGGGAAAAGTGGTTGATGTTGGCTGCATGGACTTCAGTAAAGTCTTTGACAAGGTCCTTCATGGCAGACCGATACAAAGGTGAAGTCACTTGGTATCAGGGTGAGCTGAAAAAATGGATATAGAACTGATTTAGCCATAGGAGACGGAGGGTAGCAGTGGAAGGATGCTTTTCGCAATGGAGGGTTGTGACTAGTGGTGTTCCACAGGGATCAGTGCTGGGACCTCTGTTGTTCGTGATCTACATATGAGATTTGAAGGAAAACGTAGCTGGTCTAGTTAGTAAGTTTGCAGATGATACAAAGATTGGTGAAGTTGCGGGTAGTGAGGAGAATTGTCAGAGGATATAGCAGGATATAGATCAATTGGAGCATGAGCTGAAAAATGGCAGATGGAGTTTTATCTGGACAAATGTGAGGTGATGCATTTTGAAAGGTCAAATATAGTTGGAAATTATACAGTCAATAGCAGAACTCATAGGGTAATGATATGCAGAGGGATCTGAGTGTGCAGGTCCACAGACCACTGAAGGTGGCAGTGCTATAGATAATGTAGTTAAAAAAGGCTTATAGCATGTTTGTCTTCATTGGAAGGGTCATTTATGTATGATGATAGACATGTTATGTTGCAGCGTTATATACTTTAGTTAGGCCACACTTAGAATACTGAAAACAATTCTGGTCACCACATTGCCAGAAGGATGTGGATGCTTTGTAGGCCGTACAGAAAAGGTTTACCAGGATGTTGCCTGGTATGGCGAACTTTAGCTTTGAAGAAAGGTTGGCTAGACCAGGTGTGTTTTCATTGGAACACAGGAGGTTGAAGTGCAACCTAATAGAAGTTTATAAGATTGTGAATGGCATGGATAGAGTGGAAAGCGTGAGGTTCTTTTTATCCCTGGTGGAGGGGTTGATTACTAGGGGACATAGGTTCAAGGTGTGAGGGGAAAAGTTTCAAAAAGATTTGCAAGACATGTTTTTCACATAAAGGGTGGTGAGTGCCTGGAATGCGTTTCCAGAGGAGGTGGTGGAAGCAGACACAATAGCAGCTTTCAAGAAGCACCTGGACAAATACATGAACAGAGGGATATGGATCCTGTAAGTGAAGACAGTTTCAGTATGGAAGGACAAAACATGGCAGGGGAGGCTTGTACGGCTGAAGGTCCTGTTCCTGTGCTGTCTTGTTCTTTGTTCATTGATGATGATCTTTCAAGAATTAATGGAGTCAGGGAGGGTCTCTGAGGAGGACTGGAAAAAGGCTAACACAACATTCCTGTTCAAGAAGGGAAGGAGGCAGAAAACAGGAAGTTATAGGTTGGCTCGCCTGACCTCTGTCATTGTTAAGATTTCACAGTCCATTACTAAAAATGAGGCAGCAGAGTGCTTGGAAGTTCAGGTTAAAATAGGGCTGAGTCAGCATGGCTTCGTCAAGGGGAGATCATGCCTGCCAAATTTGTTCTTTGACAAAGTAACAAGCAAGTTAGACAAAGGAGAGCTGGTGGACGTGATCTATTTGGATTTCTAGCAGTCCTTTAACAAGGTGCTGCGCAGGAGGCTGCCAAATAAGTCAAGTGCCCATTGTGTTTGGCGCACGATACTGTCACGAAAGAGGATTGACTGACTAGCAGAAGGCAAAGAGTGGGGATTAAAAGGTCTTTTTCAGGATGGCAGCTGGCACCTAATGTACTTCCACAGGGGTCAGTGTTGAACATAGAACATAACAGCGCAGAACAGGCCCTTCGGCCCTCGATGTTGCGCCAACCTGTGAAACCAATCTGAAGCTCCTCTAATCTACACTATTCCATTATCATCCATATGTTCATCCAACGACCATTTAAATGCCCTTAAAGTTGGCGAGTCTATTACTGTTGCAGGCAGGGCATTCCATGCCTTTACGACTCTCTGAGTAAAGAACCTACCTCTGACATCTGTCCTATATCTATCACCCCACAATTTAAAGCTATGACCCCTCGTGCTAGCCGTCACTATCCGAGGAAAAAGGCTCTCACTGTCCACCCTATCCAATCCTCTGATCATCTTGTATGTCTCTATTAAGTCACCTCTTAACCTTCTTCTCTCTAATAAAAACAGCCTCAAGTCCCTCAGCCTTTCCTCATAAGACCTTCCCTCCATACCAGGCAACATCCTGGTAAATCTCCTCTGCACCCTTTCCAATGCTTCCACATCCTTCCTACAATGCGGTGACCAGAACTGCACGCAATACTCCAAATGCGGCCGCACCAGACTTTTGTACAGCTGCAACATGACCTCACGGCTCCGAAACTCAATCCCTCTATCAATAAAACCTAACACACCGTACGCCTTCCGAACAACCCTATCAACCTGGGTGGCAACTTTCAGGGACCTATGCACATGGACACAGATCTCTCTGCTCATCCACACTACCAAGAATCTTACCATTAGCCCTGTAGTCTGTATTCCTGTTACTCCTTCCAAAGTGAATCACCTCACACTTTTCCGCATTAAACTCCATTTGCCACCTCTTAGCCCAGCTCTGCAGCTTATCTGTGACCCTCTGTAACCTGCAACATCCTTCCGCACTATCCACAACTACACCGACTTTAGTGTCATCCGCAAATTTACTAACCCATCCTTCTACGCCCACATCCAGGTCATTTATAAAAATGACAAACATCAGTGGCCCCAAAACAGATCCTTGCAATACACCACTAGTAACTGAACTCCAGGATGAACATTTCCCATCAACCACCACCCTCTGTCTTCTTCCAGCTAGCCAATTTCTGATCCAAACCGCTAAATCACCCTGAATCCCATGCCTCCATATTTTCTGCCTAACCTTATCGAACGCTTTACTGAAATCCATATACACCACATCAACCGCTTTACCCTCATCCACCTGTTTGGTCACCTTCTCAAAGAACTCAATAAGGTTTGTGAGGCACGACCTACTCTTCACAAAACCGTGTTGATTATCCCTAATCAAATTATTCCTTTCCAGATGATTATAAATCCTATCTCTTCTAATCCCTTCCAACACTTTACCCACAACCGAAGTAAAGCTCACTGGTCTATAATTACCAGGGTTGTCTCTACTCCCCTTCTTGAACAAGAGGACAACATTTACTATCCTCCAGTCTTCTGGAACTATTCCAGTAGACAATGATGACATAAAGATCAAAGCCAAAGGCTCTGCAATCTCCTCCCGAGCTTCCCAGAGAATCCTAGGACACAGCCCATCCAGCCCAGGGGACTTATCTATTCTCACACTTTCCAGAATTGCTAACACCTCCTCCTTATGAACCTCAATCCCGTCTCGTCTAATAGCCTGTATCTCAGCATTCTCCTTGCCAACATTGTCTTTTTCATGTGTGAATACTGACGAAAAATATTCATTTAGCGCCTCTCCTATCTCCTTGGACTCCACCCACAACTTCCCACGACTGTCCTTGACTGGCCCTAATCTTACTCTCGTCATTCGTTTATTCCTAACATACCTATCGAAAGCTTTAGGGTTTTCCTTGATCCTACCTGCCAAAGACTTCTCATGTCCCCTCCTGGCTATCCTTAGCTCTCTCTTTAGGTCCTTCCTGGCTAACTTGTAACTCTCAAGTGCCCTAACTGAGCCTTCACGCCTCATCTTTACATAAGCCTCCTTCTTCCTCTTGACATGAGATTCAACATCTTTAGTAAACCACGGTTCCATCACTCAACCACTTCCTCCCTGCCTGACAGGTACATATTTATCAAGGACACGCAGTAGCGGTTCCTTGAACAAGCGCCACATTTCAATTGTGCCCAGCCCTTGCAGGTTCCTTCCGCATCCTATGCATCCTAACTCTTGCCTAATAACATTATATATTAACAATCTGGACGGAGGGACTGAGGGTGTTGTTGTTAAGCTTGTAGATGGCACAAAGGTAGATGGAGGGACACGTAGTGTTGAGTAAGTGGAATTGCTGCACAAGGACATGGACACGCTTGGCAAGTGGGTAAAGAAGTGGCATATGGAATAAAATGTGGCAAAGTGTGAGGTTATGCACTTTGGTAGGAAGAATAGAGGTGTAGACTATTTTCTAAACAGGAAAAGGCTTCAGAATTCTGAAGCCCAAGGGGACTTAGGAGTCCTCGTTCAGGATTCTGTTAATGTTAACATGCAGATTCAGTTGGCAGTTAGGACAGCAAATGCAATGTTAGCATTCATTTCAAGTAGGCTAGAATACAAGAGCAGAGATGTACTCCTAAGGCTGTACAAGTCTCTGGTTAGACCACATTTGGAATATCGTGAGCAGTTTTGGGCCCTGTATCTAAAGAAGGGTGTGCTAGGATTACAGTGATTCTGCAAGAGGTTTACAAGAATGATTGCAGGGATGAAGCGGTTGTCATATGACGAGCAGTTGAGGACTCAATGGAGTTTGGAAAGGTGAGGAAGGATCTGATTGAAACTTAAAGACTACTGAGATGCCTGAATAGAATGGACATGAAGAAGATGTTTCCAGTTGGAAAGATTAGTACCTGAGGTCACAACCTCAAAGAAGAGATGATCCTATAGAACTAAGATGAGGAGGAATTTCTTCAGCCAGAGGGTGATGAATCTGTGGAACTCATTACTGCAGAAGGCTATGGAGTCCAAATGTATTTAAGACAGAGACAGATAGGTTCTTGATTAGTTAGGGTTACAGGGTTATGGGGTGAAGGCAGGAGAATGGAATTGAGAAACATTTCAGCCATGATCGAATGGTGGAGCAAATTCAATGAGACGGATGGCCTAATTCTGCTCCTATATTTTATCGTCCTACATACAAGATGCACTGCAAATTTTCACCAGCACTTCTTAAACAGCACTTTCCACAGTCACCACCATCACCATGTAGAAAGATAGTACGTAGGAGCACTACCACTTCCACATTCTACCTTCCAGTAATGCACCATCCTGACTCGGAACTGCATTGCCAATTCATCACTGTCATTGAATCAAAATCCTGGAACTCCTTCCCTCACAGGATTGTGGGTACACCTACTCCAAATTGTCTGCAGTGATTTCAGAAGGTCAAAAGTCAGACAACGCCAGGTTATAGTCCAAAACATTTATTTGAAATCACAAGTTTTCATAGCCTTTCATCAGATGAAGTGAGAGAGACGCACACAGGCACAGAATTTATAGGCAGAGACATCAAAAGGTCATACAAGTGATGTGAGTGGAGTGTTAACAGGCCAAATAATAAGTCTCTGCAGGTGATCAAGAGTGCCACAGTGTAAATAAAGTGTGAACAGTTAAATAAGAAATGAAGGGATGACCTATAATTCAATTAAATGAGACAGAGATAATTACAAGAAAAATGAAAATAAGGTGATGCTTTGGACAAACCAATGACTGGAATAACATGATAGGAATAAGAGTCACATGTCAAGGGTATAAGCAAAGTAATTAATAATCTGAAATTGTACAAACTAATTCAGGTAGAGAAATCATAACAAGTTTCCAAGGTGAAGACGATGAACAGCTTGCCAATATCATCTCTGCGCCTCCACTTCTCACTTTCAAACTCCCACCAAGCCTTAAACAAACCATTGTTCACAGCAAACTCCCCAGCATACAGGACAACATCAACCAGAATGCCACACAACCCTGCCACAGCAACCTCTGCAAGACATGTTGGATCATCGACATGGATACCACCATCACGGGTGGGAACACCACCCACCACATACACAGCAGATACTCATATGACTCGGCCAATGTTGTCTCTCTGATACGCTGCAGGCAATGATGTCCCAAGGTATGGTATATTGACGAGACCATGCAGACGCTACAATGGATGAATGGACACCGCGCAACAATTCCCAGACAGAAGTGTTCCCTTTTAGTCGGGGAAGACTTCAGTGCTCAAGGTCATTCAGCCTCCGATCTTCAGGTAAGCATCCTCCAAGACAGCTTTTGAGATACACAACACAGAATCACCAAGCAGAAACTGATAACTAAGTTCCATACCCATGAAGACAGCTAAACCCTGATCTTGGGTTCATGTTGCAATACATGTGACCCCACCACACTGTTCTGTATCTGTAAAATCTTACTTACTGTCCTGTTTTAACACTATCACCTTGATAAATTGTCCACACAAGTCCAACACCATCACTTGCACATTGTGATTCAAGAACGCAAACTCATAGCCACTTTCTCAAGGACAATTAGGGATCGGCAAAACATGTTAGCTTGGTCAGCGAATCACATATTCCTGAATGGATAAAGTAAAAGCTCCCTCCTTATGGTAGAAACTTTCCTAGAAATCCATCCTGCATAATTAATAAGCTCCAAACTAGGAAAACTGACAACTTCCCACAATGAGAATTCTCTCTTAGTAAAGCATTAGTCTCATAGATTTTCTTCAGTCCACTCATCAAGAAGGTTAAGGAGGCTTTTCATTTTTGAAAAATTATGATGGATAAGTTGTAACTTTACAAATAATTCATGAGTGTATGCCTGATTCTATTATTGTACCTAACATTGACACAAAATTATTTGGTCTGTAATTGCCTTTATTATCTTTCTTGAAAATGAAGACTACTTTAATTTATTGCCAATCTAGAAAGATTTCTTAGTAAGTACCATGACATGAAGCAAGACTTTATAGAGCAATGTGCTCTTTCATCATAGGAATTTGTTTGCCTTGAACTTTTAAACGTGTCCAGAACTGCATTTCATTGATATTGAAGTCACTTACATTATCATTAACCTTGCTTGGACAGCAAGGTGCTTGACCAGAAAATAAGTAAAGGAAGCATATTTTATGAATGTCTGTTTCGTCTATTAGCATTTCCTTGCAATGTCAAGAAGTTGTGGTTTGTCAACATCTACCCTATTTTTTACATTTTTGCTCTTACCCCTCACAGTTCTCTCACAACATAGCAGGTTCCACATTGTCATCACCTTGTATCCCTCCAAGTTCACATTTGCCAGTTGACTTATCACCATTTGCAACAGCTGTTCCATGATCCCAGCATCAAGTGCATCTTCTCCAAGGAACAATAAACATGAGCATTACCCCAGTTTTTGGATCCCCTTCTTCTGACACTTCCCATTCATCTATGATTAATGCTTATTTATCTCTTCCCAAAACAATGATCAATACTTCAAATATTACTTCTCAATGAGACAACTGTCACTATATATTCCCTCCCACCCACAGTGTGGTCTCCTCCATTCTGGGTAGGCTATATGTCAGGCGGGAATCTGTTCTATCAAATGTCCCAGTTTTGATCTGGAAACCAATCCTCATTCTGTCATTCACTACTTCTTCGAACCTCCTACTCTTGTCATTCAGTTCTTTGGGCCTAACCAGTATTTAATCTTAACTGATTTCTAACTTACCTCCATCCACCCATACTGCTACTAAATCCCTTAGTACTTTGCCTAACAAAGTCTAATAATCTCAGGTCTGAAACATCAACCCCATTTACACACAACAGCTTTTGTGGAAAATAAGAACTGCCAATGCTGGAGTCTGAGATAACACTGTGTGGTGCTGGAGGAACACAGCAGGCCGGGCAAGAGATGCGGTCGAGGGCGTTTTCGACCACTGAGGGGGGAAAGTTGCAACTCTCAATTCCTACCCTACTCACAATTCCTCCGCCTCTGCCGCATCTGCTCCCAAGATGAGCTGTTCCACTCCCGAACATCCCAAATGTCCTTGCATTTCAAGGACCACAACAGCCCTCCCTTCAGTGGTCAAAAATGCCCTCGACCGCATCTCTTGCGTTTCCTGCACCTCAGCCCTCACACACCCTCTGCGCAATAAAAACAAAGATAGAATTCCCCTTGTCCTCACGTATCACCCCATTCACCTCCGGATTCAACCCATCATTCTCCGCCACTTCCGCCACCTGCAATCTGACCCCACTACCAAGGACATTATTTCCCTCCCCACCCTTATCTGCCTGCCAGAGGGACCGCTCTCTCCACGACTCCCTCATCCGCTCCACACTCCCCATTAGCCCCACCACCCCGGCACCTTTTCCTGCAATGTGCTACACTTGCATCTACAGCTCCATCCCCCCTTCACCTTCATTCCAGGCCCCAAAAACCTTCCACATCAAACAAATGTTCACCTGCACATCTGCTAACATGGTCTATTGTATCCGCTGTTCCCAATGTGGCCTCCTCTACATCAGTGAGACCAAGCAGAGGCTCGGAGACCACTTTGTAGAGCAGTTGAGAACCACTTCAACTCCCCCTCCCACTCCCTGGATGACACATCCATCCTGGGCCTCCTCCAGTGCCACAACGATGCCACCCAGAAACTGGAGGAACAGCATCTCAGATTCCCCCTTGGAAGCCTACAACCCAATGGTCTCAATGTGGACTTTACTAGCTTCAAAGTCTCCCCACCCCCGACCTCATCCCAAGACCAGCACCCTCCTCATTCCTGCCTCATTGACCCCTCCCTCTTCTCTCCCACCTATCCGCTCCTCCCACCTCACTGACCAATCCCCAACACTACCTACCTGCTATCATCCCACCTCATTTATTTCAGAGCCCCCTTTCCCTCCCCCATTTCTGAAGAAGGGTCCCGACCTGAAACGTCAGCTTTCCTGCACCTCTGATGTTGCTTGGCCTGCTGTGTTCCTCCATCTCCACACTGTGTTGGCTTTTGTGGTAAAGAGTTTCAGATATACAATACTTTTTCTACAAGGAAATGATTCCAGTCATCACATCTGAACAGTTCAATTCGACCTTGAAGGCTAGGACTTCTTGTTCTGGAATCCTTATCAGAAGATATGGTTTAATTCTGTCTACCCTGTCAACTCCTTTGATAAAACTAAGCACCTCAATTAGATGACCCCTAAATCTTCTATATTTGAGGAAATAGAAGACTCGTCTGATGCAATCTGTCCTCATAATTTAATCTCTAGATATCAAATTCAAGCTCACAGTATCTACTCTGCCTCCTGGGTATTCTACAGCCTGCTCATTTGAACACTGAGTTTCTTCCATTTTCTGGTCAATTTATCCCACCCACCTGCTCCTTCATTCCTTTTCAAGGTTTCTTTGTACATGCATTTGATCTCTATGTTTTATCATTGCTTACTCACTTATGCCAAAATCATTCTGCTCCTTTAATATCTAATCCAGTAATGCCAATCTGCAAATTTTACAATATCTGATGAAAGGCTTCAAAATAACTTACACAGTCACAGAAGAGCTGACAACTGAGCTGACATCTAAGGCAATGTACAATTAAAACAGACCTCTGAATAAAGGTTATGGCCAAGGTCACTGTTTCAGGTGAGGAAGTTCATTATATCCATTATATTAGATCTTAAGTATTTATTCTGATTAAGAATCACACTCTAAAGTTTGCTTTATATTATATGAAATCTGCAGTCCAACATTCTTACTTTTCAAAAAAAAAAGTAGCAATAAAGAGTGCAGTGAGTCATCAGCAGGAGGCTTATTAAATACTCCATTAATTTTAGTAACGGGAAAAATGTGGAACTTTTGCAGCATTGGATTGGAATTTTTAAAGAGGGAACTGCACACTGAAATTCAAACTTAATTTCTCAGCAGGGAGAGTTTGAGCTCAAGCCACTGAAGTAATTTTGATATTTTTCACACATTTTCTTAATTTTAGTGTCTATTAGCATCTGTTTCAGGAGCAAATCTCATAAGACCAAGTGCAGTGAAATGTCACTGGCCTGATATGTTAAGCCTAGAGTTGTTACTTGCTTTCCAAATTGCTTCTAGCTTTTTTTTGTATTTCTATTTCAGATTTACATCATCTGGAATAACTTTGCTTCTTATCATGCTATTAGAATATCAAAAGAATCACAATTTAGAAATGCTTAGAATGGAATTCTTCAAGGCAAGCCAGTACATTATTGTTCAACACATTTTAATGAAAGCAAAAAGAAATTACAGGTGATAACTCTGAGATTTAGTGAGTCATCAGTGTACCCTGACAAATTCGTTGGACTACAGTATACCGCTTGGGTAGTATCTAAGAGTTGCTAAGATGGAATACTGAGTTTAAGGCTGGAGGAAAGAAAACAAAACAACTTAAGAAATAGAAGGGGGGGGACCAATCACCCCTCAAGTTTACCCCGTTCATTCATTAAGATCATGATTGTTTTTAATTCACTCATGGGAAATGGACTTGGCTGGCTGGCCAGCATTTATTGCCCATCTCTAGTCGTCCCTGAGAGGTGGTGGTGAGCAGCCTCTTGAACCATGGTAGTCCATGCATTGTTGATATACCTACAATGCCATTCGGGAAGGAATCTAGGATACAGCAATGTTTGACCCAGCAATTAGCCTAGGCCTTAACTCCTCTTTCATACCGGCTCATCGCTATCCAATTCCTGATATTTCAAAAACATATTTACCTCTTCTTTAATACTTTATGATCCAGCCTCTACAATTCTCTGAGATAGAGAATTTCAGAAATTCAGTACTTTCTGAGAGAAGAAATTTCTTCAAAACAGTTTGTAACAAATGTGTCCTTATGCTGTAATTGTTATTTAGTTCAAGACTCCCCCATGAGTGGAAATATTTTCTCAACATGTACCTTGTCTAGTCCCCTCAGAATCTTGTATGATTCACTTAGAGTAACCCAGATTCTTCTAAACTCTAATGAATAAAGCCTAATCTGCTAGCTTTTAGTAAGGCAACCCCTTCACCCCAAGAAGCAGCTTAGTGAGTCTCTTTAGAACTGCCCCGAATGCTAGCATATCCTTTAAATATGGGAACCAAAACTGTACATAGTAGTCAAGGTGCAGCATCACAAAAATAGCATCCAGTTGTAACAAGAATTCCCTATTTTTAAACTCATTTCTGATGAAGGGTCTAGGCCCGAAACGTCAAGTTTTCCTGCTCCTATGATGCTGCTTGGCCTGCTGTGTTCATCCAGCCCCACGCCTTGTTATCTCGGATTCTCCAGCATCTGCAGTACCTTTTATCTCTTTTACCCCAGTCCTCACTTTCTGTCTCCTTTATGTTAACCAATCTTCAATCCATGCTAATTAAGTACCCCAATACTGTGAGCTCCTAAGCCTTTCCTGTGGCATCTTGTTCATAAAACCATGTTACCTATTTGATCGCACTAAGCTTTTCTATAGTCCTGCGATTTGTTCTTTAGTTATGGATTCTGGAATTTTCCCAATAACATTTTAGGCTGTGTCACAGCTTCTTGCTTTCTGTTTCCCTCCCTTCTTGAATAGGCTCATCACAAAAGCAGTCTTCCAATCTGCTGGAACTCGCATGGAATCCAAATGAGTTCGGCAATAAAGTGGCTCCACAAACTCTTTGAAACACATGGATGCAGGCCTGGTGACATATCTGCCTTCAGTCCAATCAGCTTGTTAAATACGTTCTTCTGCATTATCACAATTGTTAAATGATCTTTCCATCCATTACCATTTTGCCTACATGTTATCCTTGTGATGTTTATAGAGTCCTCCACCATGGAAATTATTGCAAGATGTTGATTTGAATTATCTGACATTCCCCTATTCCCTATGATAAATTCCCCACTTGCATCCTCCAAGAAGCCACACTTACTTTAGCCACACTCTTTCTCAACCATAGAAGCTCTTGGGAGCAGAGAAAATAGGAGTAAGAGTAGGCCAATCAGCCATTTAAGCCTGCTCCATTATTCTAGATGATCATGACTGATCATGAAATTCAGTACCCTGTGCCTGGTTTTTTCTTGTACCCTGTGATCCCTTTAACACCAACAAGTCAACTTAACCACTTGAAAACATTCAAAGTTTTAGCCATAATCACTTTCTGTGACAGAGAATCCCACAGGCTCACCATTGTTTGTTCGAAGAATTTCTCCTCATCTCAGTCTTAAAAGGCCTACCCCATATCTTAAACTGGCCCCTAGTTCTAGATTCCCCAGTCATCAGGAACATCCTTCCTGCATTTACCATGTCTAGTCCTGTTAGAATTTTACAGGTTTCTACAAGATCCTCCCCCATTTTTCTAAACAGCAGTGAATGTAATCCTAAACAAACCAGTGTCTCTTCTAACATCGGTCTTCCCATCCCAGGGATCAGTCTAGTTTTTGTGGTGAATTTGATATGGGCCAGTTTGTGTGGCAATTTTGCTAAGATAGTAACCCATCACGAATTAAGCTGTTAACAAAATGTTATGAAAGAAACAATGACTGCCAATTAGAAACTCCTAATGACTAGTGAGAATCCCACCACACTGTTTGAGAAAAGATGCATTGAGATGATTTGAATGTCATGGGATTCTATGATTCTATTCTATGATCTATGACCAGCCTCGGCAAACATGTCGCCCGATTCAAATCACTCAACCTGCCATAGCCCATTCTGCTCAGAGCCTAGTAAGATTTTGCCCACAATCTCTGATTTATTTACTCTTTATGCATGGATTTTGTGACAATACTGTGGCTTTAAGAGATGTATTTGTTCTGTTATTATTTGAAGAGAAATTTTGAGCCATAGATGCAGAGATGTCTCTTCTAAGGCCTTAGTGCATTTTTTTTTTAAAGGTGGAACAATATGAATGGGTGGGGTCAGGCTCCTCCAGAACCAGCATTTTAGCTTAGCTTTCAGCAGTTGTTGGGGATTTGAACTTGGTTGTGGAAGCTGCCATACGTCTGTGTGTGTGTGTGTGTGTGTGTGTGTGTGTCTCTCTCTCTCTCTCTCTCTCTCTCTACCAGAGTTGTCTCTTGGTGTTCTTTCCTTCTGGACTAGGAAAACATCAAATGTGAGACAATCTACTTTACTGAATTTGCCTTTGCCAAGGGGTGTATTTATGGACGTTAATATATTGGAACAATTGCTGTTTAGTAGCTAAATAATCTATTATTCTATTAAGTTTTCCAGTAGAGTTAAAGTTATACCAGTTCTTCTTTCTTTTGTTTGTATTTTAATGATAGGGTAAGAATAAAGTGTGTTATGCTTAAAGCCGAGTAGTGTAACCAATTGAATTATATTTGGAACGCAACACCTTACACTTGCCTTTAAAAAACATAAAAGTTAGGGCCTAGATAACAAGGTGTGGAGCTGGATGAACACAGCAGGCCAAGCCGCATCATAGGAGCAGGAAAGCTTGACGTTTCGGGCCTCAACCCTTCATCAGAAAATCTGATACAAAGTTAGGGCCCAGCCTACCTCTGTGATACATTTGAAGGAGTATAGTCCAATCAGTAACCAATTGGAAGCTCACCCGGGATCTAAATCTCTAATTGGTTTTGGTTCAGGATTATTGCACTCAACAACAGTGAGTGGCGAGTGTTGGTGTACCCTTTCCTTGGCTGTTACTTTTGATTGGTTTAAATAGGATGTGCCTTGTGTAATAATGGCTCTTTCATTCTAAGAGTTTGCTAGGGGTGAAAGAAGTCACTTTGGGTTGTTTACCAAAAGTGAGCAAGGCAAAACTTTCGCAACTGGCGAGCAAGCTGAAGTTAGAGTTGCCTAAGTTTGAGAGGACAGGGGAGAACATTGCGGCAACAGCGCTGCATTTACAATTGCCAGGAATGCAATCAGAATAATTGGAAATAGCTAAAATTCAATTGCAAATGAAGCAGCTTGAATTTGAGGCAATGGTGAGGCAAAAAGAAAGAGAAAACAAAATGAAACAGTTTGAATTATAATTAAAGCCTGAGGGGAAAAAAAGAAAGAATAGCCCTGTCAGAACTAAAAGTAAATGGAAGGATGGTTCCAGCAGAAGAAAGGGAGAAAGAGAGAGTTCTTGAACTTCAGAAGTGGCAATGAAAGTGGAAAATCAACTTAAAATGGCAGAAGCGAAGGTAGATAGTAGAAGTAGTGATAAGGGCAACGGTGAAGAGCAAATCCATCATTGCCAAAAGCCTAGTGGGGATCTTCTGAATATTTCAAAGTGTTACCAAATTTTGATGAGAAGGAAATAGAAGCCTATAGTCATTGTAACAAGGTCAGCCATGTGGACATCATGGATGTTCTCTTCGGAGAAGCAGCAGGTTCAGGTACAACTCATTGTAAAAAATCTCAGGCCCAAGCTTCATGGACTGAAATTGATTGAGAAAGATTCATCTAGACTGTCTAACATTTTTCAAGTAGAAAATGGCTGCCAAGGCGAAGTCCTAACTAAATACCTAGAAGTTTTTCAGGAATGTATAGGGACTATCAAAGGAACCAAGGCCACCTTTCGTGTTGACCAGGAAACAATTCCATGATTCTGCAAGACTCATTCAGTGCTATTTGCATTACAGGTAAAAGTAGAGGCAGAATTCAGAAGGCTGGAAAGCAAAGGAATCATCAAACCAAAGCTGAAAGAACTGCGGATGCTGTAAATCAGAAACAAAAGCAGAAGTTGCAGGAAAAGCTTAGCAAGTCTGGCAGCATCTGTGAAATCAGCGTTAACGTTCTGGGTTTGGTGGCCCTTCCTCAGAACTGTTATGAGGAAGGGTCACCAGACCTGAAACATTAACTCTGATTTCTCTTCACAGCTCACCGAATCATCAAACCAACCCAGTTTGTGGAATGGGCATTACCATTCGGTTTGCCTTTGTGGGGATTTTAAACAAATGGTAAACCACTTTTCACAGCTGGATAAATACCCAATCCCTTGCGTTGAGGATTTATATGCAAAGCTGGGAGGGGATTAGTTCTGCAAAAAGCTGGACACAAGCCATGCATACTTGCAACTGTGGTTAAATGAGGACTCCCAGAAGGATGCCATAATTAATACCTATAAGGGTTTGTATCAATATACGAGACTGCCATTTGGGGTATCGTCAGCCTGTACAATTTTTCAGCGGATGATGGAGAACATTTTACAAGGTTCATCTTAGGTCATTAATTATCTAGATAATGTGCTAATTACAGGGAAGACCAATAAGGAGTACTTAAAGAACTTGGACACAGTCCTTAGACACTTTGCCAAGCAGGCGTAACACTTAGATAGGAAAAATGTGTGTTCCAGGCATCCCATGTGACCATCTTAGGCTATAGAGTCAACAAGACTGGGTTACACCCACTGGAAGATAAAGTGAGGGCGATCAAAGGTGCCAGGGCTCCCACACTGGTATTGAAGCTTAGGCCTTTCCTTGGGCTGGTGAACAATTATGGAAGGTTCATCTATAACCTGGCCTCCATCCTGGCACCTTTGCATCAACTCTCAAAAAAGGGTCAGTCTTGGAAATGGTCACATAGCCAAGCCATAGCTTTCAGGTAAGCGAAGAAAGAACAAACATCCTCTAAAGCGTTGGCACATCACGATCCAAAGCAAGATCTGGTATTGATATGCAATGCCTCCCCCTATGACATCGGGGTAGCATTAGCTCATGTGTGGCCTAATAGAGAAGAAAATCCAACAACGGATGCATCCACGACTTTGGCTAATGCAGGACGTAAATACATGCAGATAGAGAAGGAAGGTTTGGTGGTCATGTCTGGAGTCAGGAAGTTCCACCAAGATCTTTATAGATGTAACAATAATTTCTAGCACACCACTCTTAAGTCTACTTAAAGAGGACAAAGCAATGCCACCCATAGCTTTAGGCCGAATTCAGCGTTGGGCTCTATTATAAAGTGCGTATAATTACAAGTTGGAACATGTCCAGGAGGCCATGTAGTAAATGCGGATGCATTGAGCCACCCCCCATTGCCAGATACACTGCTGATGATACTGCCACTGGCTTTGCAGTGGGGTTCTTGCTATCTCCGAATGAGTTATAACCCCAATGCGAAGCCTCTTCCAAGGATGCCCACTTTAAAGAAGTTGTCCTCCTCCCTCTGGAAAGACCTCAGTGGATCTCTCTCCCCCAGCAACCCCCTGGCAATCTCTTCGACCTCACTACTCCCTACCTCCACTCACCTACAACCATCCTACCTACCTACCCCAGCCCAACCCCTCCTCTCTCTATTTATTTCTGAGCTGCCTGACCCCTCCTCATGTCAGAAGAAGGGTCCTGGCCCAAAACATCAACTTTCCTGCTCCTCTGATGCTGCCTGACTTGTTGTGTTCCTTTAGCTCCACACTGTTCTTCCAGCCTCTTATTTGTCTACCTTGGATTCCAGCATCTGCAGTTTTTTTTTGTCTCTAATGGATTGTGATGCTGCTAATTTGTTAACAGAATTAAACACCCAAGAAAAAACTGTGTTACAACCAGAACTGAAACCTTTTTGGACCAGGAGAAGCCAGACCACAGTAGACACCAGCATATTATTATAGTGAACAAGAGCGATTGCCCTGAGCAGAAGTCACCGCCAGATACTGGCTGAGCTCCACTAGTCATCCAGGGGTTTCCAAAATAAAGATTTTGGTGAGAAATTATGTCTAGTGACTAGGATTGGATGTAGTCTTAGCTATGTTGGTGAGGCAATGCCCAAGAGTGCCAACAAGGGCAAAAATTACTGCCAGCAGCTCCCCCACATGGCTGGGTAAACCCTGGACTCAGTTACACATCAACTATGCAGGTCCTTTCTTGGGGCTCAATGTTCTTAGTCATTGTGGACACGCATCCAAAGTGGTTGAACATGCACGGAGGTAATTCATCAAACACGGGGATGACATTTGAAAAACTGCATGCATCTTTTACAATACACAGACTCCCAGAAGTGTTAGTCACAGATAAACAAGCATTGTTTACTAGCAGGGAATTTGAGTATTTTCTAAAGTCAAATGGTATTCACCATACAAGGACAGTTCCAGCCCATCCACCGTCCAATGGTTTGGCATAAAGATCAGTCCAAACTTTGAAGTTATGCTTAAAGAAATAGTCTACAGTTTCACTAGATACCAAACTGTCCCCAGTTCCTACTTGATTATAGGACCACCCCTCATGCAACTACAGGGATAGCCCCGGCAGAGTTGCTAATGGGGAGAAGACTCCGCACCAGGTTAAATCTGATCTTCCTGGAGTCCTGGGGGAGAGTGAAATTGCATCAGGAACATCAAAGCCGGACACAAGACTCCACTGAGCAAGAAAGACAGTTTGTTTCAGAGGACGAAGTTTGGTGTAGCAACCATGAGAATCACCCTACGTGGGTAAGAGGCATAGTCAACACAAGGTCAGGTCCAGTGACATATGAAGTTCGAATAGGTGCGACAGTACTGAACAAGTACATGGACCAAATGAAAGCTGCAAACTTGCAGACAGTGCAAAATGTGCTCGGCTCCTCGACAGTCTTTCTGACAGTTCTGGAACCCATGGGTTCTCCCTCTCCGTCAAACATTGAAGATACTTTGGAATGTGAGATAGACACAGTGAAAGTCACATTCCCAAGTCTTTGTCGCCTGATGAAGAGAATACATTTCTTCCGAGACGCTCCAGGCGCATGAGATAAGCCACTGTGTTACATGCCACTTTTATCAGAGGCAGAGTTGGAAGAATCTGACCTGGTGCTAAAACACCCCAGGAGAAACTACATAAAAAAAAAAACTAGTCTATGTTTTCAGACTCAGAGGATGAGGAATGTTGTGATTGTAACAAGGTCGGCCAGGTGAACGTCATAGAATGAGTTCCCTGATTGGGGTTGTTAATCTGTTCTAATCAGACAGCCGCGGCTGACAGATTTGAACAGAAGTATCAGAGCTTCTGCTCGCTCTGAGAGCTAGCTCTGTGGAAGCTAAATCAGTGTCAAAGACTTTCGATGTGTAAATAAAGGATGACTTGGCGATAGGATACCAGCCTCTGTGGAGTTATTTCAAAGTCATTTTCATTTCATTTGAAGAGTGGCTAAACAAATGAAATGACCGGCAACCATGTAGATATTGTGCATTCAAAGGAAATTGGTAGGTAGGGCTGATGAGGTGTTTGCATCACTATTGGTTGAGGTATCTGGGGAGTTTGTTGAGGTGAAAAAAGCCACCTTAAGTGCATATGAACTAATCCTAGAAGTCTACAGACAAAATTTTAGGAATCTAAGGAGGGAACCTGGTCAAACGAACCTAGGGTTTGAAAGGATCAAACAAGTATCTTTGATAGTTGGATAAGGGGAATGAAAATAGATCAGACATATGACACTCTTAGAGGGACTGTTATTTTGGAGAAGTATAAAAATTAACTACCTGAAATAGTTAGAACTCATGGAAGAGCAGAGAGTTAAAACTTCAAGATTAGCAGCTGAAAGCAGATGATTATTTCATAAATCAAAGTTTGGATTCTGATATCAATTTCAATCTGTGAGGAATAGAAATTTGGGAAAAGAGAAATTAGTGAAAGAAAAGGAGATCTCTTTGAAGGGTGTAGCTCAGGTTAAAAAGGAAATCCATGGGGTGGGGGGAACAGAAGTTAAAAACCTCAGGTGCTTTCACTGTAACAAAGTAGGACACATGAAGTCATAGTGTTCGTGGTTTAAGAAGAGAACGGAGAAGACAGATGAGGTAAAACAGAATGGACTTAGACTTCCTACAGTGTGAAAACAGGCCCTTTGGACACAACAAGTGCACACTCACCCTCACAGCATCTCACCTAGACCCATCCCCCTATAATCCACCTAGTCTACACATCCCTGAACACTACGGGCAATTTAGAATGGCCAATC
Organism: Ginglymostoma cirratum; assembly: GCA_024137785.1. Taxonomy (NCBI): domain Eukaryota; kingdom Metazoa; phylum Chordata; class Chondrichthyes; order Orectolobiformes; family Ginglymostomatidae; genus Ginglymostoma; species Ginglymostoma cirratum. The sequence continues at coordinate 15,792,708 of JAHRHZ010000050.1, forward strand.
CACCTACCCTGCACATCTAAGGACTGTGGGAGGAAACCCATGCAGACACGGGGAGAATGCGCAAACTCCACACAGACAGTCGCCCGAGAGTGGAATCAAACCCGGGCCCGTGGTGCTGTGAGGCAGCAGGGCTAACCACTGAGCCATCGTGCTGCCCAAAGCCGGTTTGATTTATTAAAGTGGTAAAGGAGATCCCAGTGGAAGATAAAAAGCTGCAAAAGAATGTTGAGCCTGATAAGGGGTTGGTTAATAAGAAACTACCAGATCTCTTCAAAGAATTCACCTGTATGGGTAAAGTTTACTCATGTGCATTAGGAGAAACAGAGAAAGAAATTAAAATTTTAAAAGATACAGGAGCAAGTCAATTTTTGATGGTGAGAAATGAGGTGATCGTATTTTGGAAGGAGTATTGCCAGAAGAGGTGGTAATATGTGGAATTCATGGTGAGAAGAGCAGTGTTCCATTGTATAAGGTGAGGTTGGGCAGTCCATTGAAAAGTGGTGAAATGGTGAAAGTAGTAGTAGACACATTCTCTCTGCCAGAGATATAGTCTACCTCCAGGAATGACATAGCAGGATCACAGGTGGGAGTGATGCCCACAGTGGTTGAAAAGTGAATGGAAATCAAGCAACTGAGGTGTTACAGGAGTATATCCTGGGATTTTGCTGACTGTGTGGTTACTAAGTCACAAAGCCACAGGTTGAAACAGGAGCAAAAACCGAAGAATAAAGATTAGGAAGTTGCAGCTTAATGATCAGAAACTAGGTTTGATCAAATGGTTGAGAAAATAACCGAACTAGTAAAGGACAAAGTGGATATTTTCAGTCCAGACAGGTTATTTGAATTACAGGAAAATGATGAAAAAGTAAAACAGTTGTATCAAAGAACACAAACAGAAGAAAAATGTGAGTATATCCCAGAATGTTACTATCTTAAAAATAAAGTATTGATGAGGAAATTACATATTCAGACAGATTAAAAGTGGGCAGAATTCATCAAGTTGTATTACCAGTGGATTATAAAAAGCAGGTGCTGCAGGTTGCACGTGAGGTGCCAGCAGGAGTTAATTTGAGATTAAGGAAAACTGAAGACAAAATGCAAAAACATTTTTATTGGTCTGGAGTGCATAGAGATGTGGTTGAATTTTGCTGCACATGTCATACATGTTAAGTAATACGAAAACCTCAAGAAGTGATAAAACTATCACCCTTAATATCAATTCCAGCATTGAGTCTCAATTAAATTTCAGCCTTTGTGACACTGAATGAACTTTACCAGTTTAACGCCATTTGGTATGAAAAATGCACCAGCCATATTTAAAAGACTAAGCAATAAAGTCATTTGCAGATTACTCAATTGTGTGGTGTACATAGAAGATCTGGTGATTTTTAGTAACACATGGAAGGAACATTTGAAGCATCAATCAGAATTGTTCATTCAACTTCAGAAGGCAAGCTTGGTGATAAAGTTGGTTAACAGTGAGTTCACAAAAGCCCAAGTCACATTCTTAGACCCTATCATTAGACATGGTACAGACTACTCCAACGGATGTGAAAACAAAGGTTGTCGGGGAGTTTCCCATACCACTAACGAATCGTAGTACTATGACTCCTGGGACTAAGTGGGTTTTATCCGAAATTTGTACCAAGTTTCAGCAGCATGGTTAATTTTTTCAAAGTCTAACTGGCTAACTGGCTAACTGGCTAACATTTTGAAAAAAAAGCAGAAAATTTCATTGGATGGAGGAATGTCAGAAGGCATCTGACAGCCTGAAAGCTATGTTAACCATCGCCTCAATGTTAGCCACACCTAATTATGCAAAGCCATTCAAAGTAGCTATTGATACAAGTGATGTAGGTGTCAGTGCTGTACTCTTGCAAAAAGATGGTGAGAAGACAGAAAGACCTATTGGGTAATTTTCCAGAAATGTGAACATTCATCAAAAAAAAATTTCACAAATAGTGTTGGCATTGCAACATTTCAATATTTATGTTTTCAGTAATATGCGTGAGACAATTGTATATACTGATCATAACCCCCAAACATTTTCTTGGAAAAATACAAAGATGAAACTATCAGACTGTTTAGATGGAGTTTATTGTGAGAGCCATTTGATTGTAAAATTATACTCATGGCAGGACAAAAGGAAGTAATTGCCGACTCATTGTCACAACATTGATAAAGGAAGACAAAGGTGTATGATGGCAGAACAGATTGAAATGTATTATAGTATTGAATGTTCGCACGTTTAGAGTCACTATAATGTGTATGTTTTGTAGTATACTAATTGTGTAACAGTAAAGGTTTTTGAAAAAGAAGCCATCTTCACATATTGATGGGTTTTTTTTAAAGGGGAAGATGTGAAAATACTATGACTTTAAGAGTTGTATTTCTCTTTTTGTTTAAAGAGAGATTTTGAGCCATAGTTGTGGAGCTATCTCTTCCAAGTTAATAAAGTAAATAGCTCATGAGGCCTTGGGTATCTTATAAAGTTGGAACAATAGAAGCAGTATGAATGGGTGGTGTCAGGCTTCCATGGAACCAGGGTTTTAGTTTAGATTTCTACAGTTATCGGGGATTTGAAGTTGTTGAAGCTGCCACACGTCTCTCTCTTTCTCTCTCTCTCTCTACCAGAGTTTTCTCTTGGTGTTCTTTCCTTCAGGTTTAGGGAAACATTGAGACAAGCTATTTTACTGAGTTTGCCCATGCCAAAAGGTATGTTTATGGGATGCTACTGTATCAGAACAGTTGCTGCTTAAAAGTGAAATTGTCTATTATTGTGTTCAGTTTTCTAAGAGAGCTAAGGTTATACCAATCCTTCTTGCTTTTATTTATATTTTAACTGTAGGATAAGGTTTCAAGGGAGTGCAGCAAAGGATTACCACGCTGATTCCGGGGATGATGGGTCTGACGTATGAGGAGAGATTGTTTTCACTAGAGTTCTGATGAATGAGGGGGGATCTCATAGAGACTTATAAAATTCTAACAGGACTGGACAGGGTAGATTCAGGAAGGATATTCCCAATGATGGGTGTGTCCAGAACTGGAGGTCACAGTATGAGAATTCAGGGCAGACAATTTGGGACGGAGATGAGGAGACATCTCTTCACCCAAAGACTGAGGGGCCTGTGGAATTCATTACCACAGGAAGTAGTCGATGCCAAAACACTGAATGTATTCAAGAGGTGACTAGATATAGCACTTGAGGCGAGTGGGATCAAAGGTTATGGGGAGAAAGCAGGATTAGGCTATTGAGTTGGATGATCAGCCATGACCGTGATGAATGGTGGTGCAGACTCGAAGGACCCAATGGCCTCTTCCTGCTCCTTTCTTCTAAGTTTCTATGTTTCTATGAATAAAGTGTGTTCTGTTTAAAGTCGAGTAGTCTAACCAATCGAATTACATCTGGAACACGGCACCTTACACTTGTCTTTAAATAAGATAAATGTTAGGATCTAGCCTATCTCCTTGATATATTTGAAGAGGGTTTCATCTGGCCTATAACAATTTTGCTTTTATTGTGAGCCATCTGCTGAACATGGAGGGAGTGATTAACTTTTTTTCCATAGTATATTTGTATCCTGATCTGTTTCAAGCAAAACATTCTGCATATCATGATACAGATCCCCGCGAAACACCACTAGTCACGGACCTCCAGCCAGAAAAACACCCTTCCACCACTACCCTCTGCCTTCTATGGGCAAGCCAATTCTGAATCCACATGGCCAAGTCACCATGGATCCCACGCATCTTAATCTTCTGGATGAGCCTACCATAACGGACCTTGTCGAAAGCCTGACTAAAATCCATATAGACAACATCTACTGCTCTACATTCTTCAATTACCTTTGTCACCTCCTCGAAAAATTCAATCAAGTTAGTAAGACAAGACCTGCCCTGCAGATAGCCATGCTGACTGTCCCTAATTTGGTCATGCTTTTCCATTTGTGTACAAATGCTATCCCTAAGAATTCTCTCCAATAGCTTCCCAACCACAGATGTCAGATCACAGGTCTATAGTTTCCTGGAATGTTCCTGTTTCCCTTCTTGAACAGAGGAACAACATTAACTACTCACCAGTCCTGACGAGGATACAAAGATCCTGGTCAAGACCCTAGCAATCTCCTCTCTTAATAACTTCGGGTAGATACCATTGGGCCCTGGGGACTTATCTACCTTAATGCTCCTCAAAAGACCCAACACCATTTCTTTCTTGATATCAAAATGCCATGCCCCATACAAATCTCACTATCAGACCATTTCTGATCTCAATGAGGTGAGGTAAATTCCCACTTGTTTGAAATGGTCACTGCCTGGCATTTACGCAGTGCGAATCTCACTATCCTCCATATCCTTCTCCTGGGGGAATACTGTTTTAACAAAATTATCTCATTTAGTAAAAAAGTACATTCTGTGCAATTTGAGCCCCAGACAGTATGGTTGAGTTTTTATTTGTTCATGAGGCCAAGGTTTATTGCCCATTCCTAATTTCCCTTGAGAAGGTGCTGATGAGCTCTTCTTAGTCCACTGCAGTCCATGGAGTGTAGCTATACCCATAATGCTGGGATTCCAGGATTTTGACATAGCAACAGTATAGGAATGGGTATAATTACAAGTCAGGATGATGTGTGGTTTGGAGGAGAATTTGCAGTTGGTGGTGTTTCTATGCAACAGCACACTTGCTGTTCGATGTCTAGGAGTTAGGGATTTGGAAGTCACTGTTGAAAGAGTCTTGATGAGTTGTCTCAGTGCATCTCGTAGGTGCAATCAGTGTGTGTTGTGGTAGGGGCAGTAATTGAGAAAAGTGGTGGAAGTGGCGTCAATCAAATGGCCTGCATTGTGTCAAGCATTGTTGAAGCTCAATCATTCAGGTAATTGTAGATTAGTCCATCGCACTCCTGAGTTCTGCCTTATAGAATGTGGACGCGCTTTGGGCAGTTAGTAAGGAAGTTGCTGCAGAAGTTCAAGTTTTTGGCCTGTCCTTCTACCCACAGTGGTTACATGTTTGGTCCAGTTTAATTTCTGGTCAATGGTAACCTCAAGGATATTGATAATGGGAGCCAACAATCATAATACCCTTGAACCTGAAGGAACTATGGGTTAGAAACATAGAAAATAGGAGCAGAAGTAGGCCTTTTGGCATTCTAAGCCTGCTCCGCCATTCAATATGAGTATGTCTGATCATTCAACTCAGTACCCTGTTCCTGCTTTCTCTACATATCTTTTGAAGTATAGTGAAAATAACTATATCTAAATCCTTCCTGAAAACATTCAAATTTTTGGCCTCAACCACTTTCTTTGGCGGAAAATTCCACAGGCTCATCACTCTCTGTGTGAAGAAATTTCTGATTTCAGTGAAGTGTGGTAAATTCCCACTTGTTTGAAATGGTCACTGCCCGACATTTGTGCAGTGCGAATATTTCTTGCAACTTGGGAAGAGAAGTGGACAAAAGCAGACATACAGGAAATACAGAGCACTGAGAAAATAGGTAGCTAGATTTGAAAAAAAACTAAATCAACAATAACATCACAAGAAAGAGATTCTAAAGGTTGTATCATTTACCTTACTCTAAAGTGGTAAAGTTTAAACTAGTACAGTAAGTAGTCATGAGATAACACATTAATTTTGCAGCTCGAGTAGTAACGGCTAAATTTATGATCTGGAGGTCAAATTACAGGCAATGCAACAAATCAAGGAGTGAAAGTTACTTGGATGCTTTATTCTAGAAGATGGTCACACCACAAAGGGCAGGGTCTTGTGTTTGATGACTGGGAAGGGAAAGGAGGCTGCCACTGAGAGTGAGGTAAAAGAGGGCCAAGTGATTTTACTGTCATAATTGTAAGATAAAAAGCTGATTTTTTTTTTAATCTGTTGCTGCTCAAAATCAACTAGACATTTGCAGTAAGAAAAGCTGAATCCGACCATGAGGCCAACAACAAGAGTGCAGTCCAACTGATTTTCTCCAACTTTGATTGCATGGTACTTTCAGGTTGAAATATAAATGTCAGTGCTGATGAAGGGCTTAAGCTCCAGGCCGATTTCTGTTCTTGCTGCTGCTAGCTCCAAAAAAATTCAAACATAGCCAACGAAATGTAATAGTAAGCTCCAGGGCAGTTGTTGAGTACCCAGAGTAATGGGAGAGAAATGAAAAATTAGAAAAGAATGAAGGAAAGAAAGAACTTGAAAGTGGAGTCATGGTAGACAGGGTAGTGAAGAAGCCACGTAGTATGCTTGCCTTTATTGGTCACTGAACTGAGTTGGATGCCATGTTGCAGCTGTACGAGACATTGTTTAGGCCACTTTGGAATACTGTGTTCTGTTCTGGTCCCCCTACTTTAGGAAAGATGTTTTAAACTTGAAAAGGTTCATAAAAGAGTTACAAGGATGGTACCAGGATTGGAGGGTTTGTGCTATGGGGAGTGGCTGAATAGGCTGGGGCTATGCAGAGGGGTAAACTTATAGACATTTAGAAATTCACGAGGGGCATGCGTAGGGTGATTAGCCAATATCTTTTTCCCAAGGGAGGGGAGGCCAAAACTAGAGGGCACAGATTTAATTTGAGAGGGGAAATTTAAAAGGGACATAACTTTTTCAAGCAGATGGTGGTGCGTGTATGGAGTGAGCTGCCAGAGGAAGTGGAGGAGGCTAGTACATTTACAACATTTAAAACGTATCTGGATGCGTACATGAATAGAAGGATTTACAGTGATATGGGCCAAATGCTGGCAAATGGGATTAGATTAATTTAGAATATCTGGTCAGCATGGACGTGTTGGACCGAAGGGTCTGTTTCCATGTTGTACAACTCTCTGACTCTAAATAAAGGCATAATCATGTAGTACCTTTCAAAAAGCTCAGCCTATCTCAATGTAATTTGCAGTCAGTTGCATACATTTTTAAAAATATTATCACTGTGATGTAAGAAACATTATCACTAAATTGCACACAAGGAGATCCCCATAAACATTAATGTTGAAATGACCAGGTAACTTTTTTTTTCTTACTGATGTTAGTTAATGGATAAATATTGTTCAGAACACTAGAGAAAATTACTATGTTCTTCTTTGAAAATGTCATGGGATTTGTTGCATCCTCCTGAGACAGCACACAGAGCATTAGTTTAAGATCCATTTTGAAAGGGGTCACCAACAATGTAGCACTTCCTCAGTATGGCTAGATTTTGGTATAGATTTTGGTAAAGATTTTGTACTCCATCCCTGTAATTGAAACTGAACACACAACCTTCTGCTTCAGAAATAAAAGTGAGTCACAGCTGACTCCTGCTTTAATCGCTCTGAGTGTCAACTTTCTTAAATCCCAGTCTCAGCCAGACTGGCAGATTTCCTTTCTCTCCAGCAATGTACTTGTTTGATGGCAGTATCCTTCCACAAGTCCATTTAGAATGCCAATTATCTCCAACATGAAAATGTGATTGAAATTATGGAGAGATAAGAACATAGGAACAGGACTAGGCCAGTCAGCCTCTTGAGCCTGTTTGACATTCAATGAGATCATGGCCAACCTGTGGCATAACTCCATATAACTGTTTTTGGTCCATATCCCTTAATACCTTTGCATAACAAGAATTTATATATCTCAGATTTAAAATTAACAACTGAACTAGCATCGACTGTCATTTGTAAAAGAGAGTTCCAAACCTCTACCATTCTTTTTGTGTAGAGTGCTTCCTAACATCTCTCCCGAATGGTCTGGTCCTAATTTTTAAACTATGCCCCCAGGTTCTAGAATTTCCAAACAATGAGAAGAGTTTTTCTTTATCTACCCTGTCTATTCGTGAAGATTTCCAATATCTTGAAGACTTCGATCAGATCACCCCTTAAGCTTCTAAATTCTGGAAAAAACAGGTCTAATTTGAATAATATCTCCTCATAATTCAACCCCTGAAGTCATTCTTATAAACTTATCTAACGTGTGATGCCTGGAGCTGGTCACAGTACTCCACGTAGAGTCTAACCGAATCACGGCAGTGTGAGGAGATGGGATGTATGCCCTAACTGACAAGAAAAACATTAAAACCAATTTGTTTAGAATTATTGAGATAACAAGGTGTAGAGCTGGATGAACACACCAGGCCAAGCAGCATCAGAGGAGCAGGAAGGCTTCTGCAGTTCCTACTATCTCTGAAACAATTTTAACCCTACCGCGAAGCCTCTGCAGTTCCTACTATCTCTGAAACAATTTTAACCCCACTGCAAAGCCAAGCCTTCCTGCTCCTCTAATGCTGCTTGGCCTGCTGTGTTCATCCAGCTCTACACCTTGTTATCTCAGATTCTCCAGCATCTGCAGTTCCTACTATCTCTGTTTATAATTATTCTTCAGTAAGCCAATGATATTAAAAATAAATAGCTGTTTACTGGCACCTTCAACCTAACACTGTTATAACAATGGCCATTCACTTTTCACATCTGCCATGAAACACTATGGAGGATTTAAAGAATAGAGTACTAAAAGAAGTTACAAGGCTGACTTACCAAAACACCTATATAACTCAAAAATAAGTGATTGAAGCAAAATCTCAATAAAACAATTAATTGATATACACGGTTACGTTTGCACACATGTCCATATTCACCCAGACCTTCATTCCTTTCGCTACAACAAAACATCGATGACATCGCAAGCACCATAAATCCAACCATTTTGCAGCAGGACAACATAATACCATATCCCATGCAACAAAAAGCATAGTCAAAAATGACAACGGATCCTCACTACAGTCATACATTTTAATGAACATCAGATAAGGGTGTGCATAATAAATTAAAATATTGCATATGTGGTGATAAAGCATTATGGGCTAGAAGGGGCATACCAGACATGCACCTGTTTACATGGACTCGGGCAGCATAGTTAATTATAATGATAACTATAGCAAAAGTTCATTGGCTGCTGAGCCTACAAGGGGGCCATTAGATAACCTCGCTTAAAAGAGGAATTGCATTCTGGCTACATACACTAGGCAGAACTGCAGTTAAACAAATGGTTAAAGGTGTTTGAGAGGGCACTAAAGTTCTCCAATGATGCCTTAAAGGATCTGTGCAAATAATGGAGACAAAACCAGCCTTTTCAGAATCTTACTATTCCCATTCTTATCCACACTGATTCTATTTTATGGCTTTTTGAGTTGAGATATTTTCTCAGTAATGTCCTTATGTCATCCTTTATCAACAGGGCTATCCATCCTCCTTTGCCATTCTTTCAATCTTTCTGAAATATTGTGTACCCAGGAACATTAATTTCTAACCTTGATTACCTTGCAGTAATGTTTTTGTAACAGTAATTAAATCTAAACAATGTATCTCTATTTGTGCCACTAGTTCATCTACATTACTGAAGATGCTTTGTGCATTTCGATAAAGAACTTAAGTTTCATTTATTTGCTTCTATTCCTTGCAATAACATTATTTGCTGATGCACAATTTATGTTAAGTTTTCCCTTCCTGTTCCACTCTGTTTGCCTTAACACACTTGCCATACAATTCCATTGCATCTAATAGGGTTTCTACATCTCCCTTCATCTGTTACCCATGTCTCCAACTCAGTTTAAAGCTCTGTCCACAGCCCTAGTTATGCAACTAGGTAAGTTACTATCCCAGCACAGATTAAGTAGAGTCCATCCCAATGAAAATGCTCCATTGTCTGTAAGTACTAATGCCAGAGACTCATGAACTGATACCCCCTCTACCCACGACACTATTTGAGCCACCTTTTAATTTTCAAACCTACTTAACCCTCTCCCAACTGGAACATGGCTCTGTTAGCTATCCAGGGTTGATTATCTTTGATGCCTTGCATTTTAATTTGAACCTAATTCCTCAAACTCTCTGGAAAAAAAGCCTTATTCTCAGTTCTACCTGTCTTTGGTTGCCATACAAACCATGACAACTGGAACTTTCCCCACCCACTCCAGATTCCTTTGTAGCTATGAGGACATATCCTTAACCTTGGAAATACACAGGCAACACAACCTTCAGAGTTCCAGTTGCATCTCCAAAAAACAGTATCCAGCCGCTGGACTACACTGTCTCCTATCAGTACCACATTCATTTTCACTCTCCTCAACTCAAATGGCAATCTGAAACATGGTGCCAATTTCAGTTCACTCAGCCATCCTGCAATCCTTTTCATCTGCACAAGCATCAAACACCTTGCACTTGCTAGATAAAGTCAGGGGCTTTGCTCCATCCTTATATATGGGTTCCTCATACCCTTCTATCTTTGACCATTCACCAATTCTAAAGTGTTGTCTAATCTTGGGGGTACTAATCCTTTTGGAACAAAGAGTCCAGATAATACTCTCCCTGCTTGATATTTTGTAATGTAGACTCCAACTCAACATGTCTGAGTCAAAGTTGTGCAAACTGCAAGCACTTGCTCTGGAGGCCTGGGTTCAAGTTCCACCTGCTTCAGGGTGTGCAATAACATCTCTGAATACATTGATTAGAAAATATCTTGTGCAGGATCGAAGTGCATTCTATAGATTTCTACGTGTTGTAGTCACTAAATGACAAATGTATTAATTAATTACTAATTAAAGTCACAGCATATTACACTCTCCTAGACTTGAGATAAAGGAACAAAACTCATCAGGTATGAGGAAGAAAAAGGAATGCTTCTTTCCCCCTCTGCATCAAGTTCCCAAGTACACCCATCTAAATTTTTCACTTGGTCTACGTTGTGCTCAGCTTAGACTCCTTTCCATGCATCCCCTTATTGTGTTTGGTGTGTAATCTGTCTGATTTTGTCGAAAGTTGATGACTCACTTCCAACTTGCCATTTTGGTTCATTTTCTTACTACAATAATCAACACCTATTCAGTCAACCACTTTTAACTAATTGGCAAATAATTGTCATTGACAGATATAAATGTGTTAAGTAGTCTACTTGAACAAAAACTAAGTTTTGCGTCAGATTCCAACTTTAAATTGAAGCTTATCAGAAATACCCACATTAATGTGGACCTCAGGTCTCTGTTCCTACAACCACTTTAATATTGTACTACTGTATTATATTGCCTCTCCTCAATCTCCCTATCAAAGTGAATGACCTCATACTTAATGGTGTCAATTTTCACCTGGCAAGTCTGTTTATATTACTTATATGTCTACATTCTCCAGAACTCTATTACAATCCTTCTTCTTTGGCAGTCCCCCATATGTTTGAGGATGACGTGCTTGCACTCTTAGGGAGCGGTGTGGGTGGAGTGGTAGGTGCAGATTCTGCCACAGTTGGGACAGGTAGTGTTTGATGAGGCGTGTGAGTGGTAATTTCTAGATATGATAAAACCCTGTTCACAAATTGGGAATGGATGGCCTGATTTGGTGGAAGCACTCCTAAACAAGCTGGTGGACATATGACGCACTGCACTGTGTACAAGGCAATGTTTGTATAGTCTACTGCATCTTCCATCTTGCATCCTGAAGAAGCCTATTACGCAGGTGAAATCTAGCAGTCTCCCATTTGCTTCATTCTATCAAAGATACATGTGTTCTTATTTTGTAACTTCCCCATTCTATGTGTACAGTGTACGGCGTACAGTGAGAGGCAGCTGATGTTACCAATTGGATTGTCAAATAAGACTATGGGTTACAAGCTGAGGGCAGTGTTGATCTTGGCAGCCACAGACAATGCAGTCCATGCCTTGGTGTGAGGCTTGAGTTGTTTCTCAGTCTAGTGACATAGTTTGATGACATTTTCATAGGTCAAGTACACAGGTATCCCTGTGTATAATTTAGCAGTACTCCAAAAGCTTGCGTTTTCAAATAAACCTGTTGGATTGTAACCTGATGTTGTGTGTGACTTCTGACTTTGTCCATCCTAGTCCAACATGACATCTCCACATCAAGGCTACAAATGGTTAGAGACTTCACAGCATAAACAATGAAGCAAAGTTTCAACCTATTTCCCAAGACTGTCCTTGGATAGGTACTCAATTCCACAGAAATTTCACTTCTATCTCAACTTTTTATTTTTAACTTAACTGACTTCTCCCAGTCTCTTTTCCTTAACTGTCAAAGTCATTTTACCATTCCTTTCTAAGTCCTCTGGCAATGAACATTTCACAATTCTAATGTTTCAAATCTATCCAGTTCTAACAACTTGAGAATTGATTTCCAAAATGGACTAGATTAGAAGCTCCACGAAGTAAGACCAATTGGTACTTGCTTTTTGAAATTGATGCACTTAGGCCACAGCTTCAACTGACTTTCTGACTTTTAAGAAAAAAACCTTCACAGTACTGACTCTCATTCATCTGCGTCTATTTAAACATTCATTCCAAAATATAATATTTGCATTTTCATCACCACCCCCTCCAAAGAAAAATATACGAGAAAGTACCCTTCAGAGGCATTTTTATTTTCTACCAAATTTTCTGATTATCACTACCTTATGTTAAATTAACAGTTCAATGTATTCAGAAGACAGAACTCCCAATGATTTTCATTCTCAGTAAGTCCATTTTGATCACAGAATTCAGTTTCCTTCACATCTACTCTTGACAAAATGGCCATTATAACAATGTCCTCACCACATATAAGAATGATTTTGAAATTGTATAGTCATAACATTAAACTCAAATGAAACAGTTTAAAATCATTCACAGAATCTTTCCAAATAAACTAATGGATTGTGGGCCATATAAATACATGTTTTCAGAGTTCTCCTAAATGCAAATTTCAAGTTCATGTAAATTTAACCCAAGTCTCAATGTCTCTTTCTCCACCACCATATATTTCTGTTGACAAACATTTAGTCTTTGAGAGAAGAAGTGATTGGCCCTTTGATCTCTATTTCATCGTCTTGCAGTAAAATGGTACCCACACAAATGTTATTGTCATCATCAACAGCAAGATTAAACAACTTTCAAAAGACCTCATAAAAGCAGTGCGGTTGTAGCCACAGCTTTCACATTTGTGAAGACACAGGTCTTCTCCATGCATGTTTTTGACTACCTTCAATAGAACTGTCGAAGGAGTCACTACGTTATGAAATTTAGAACAAACATCAGGTAAAATCCAATCACGCAAATACATCACTGAAGTTTGCATTTTGTCTTGGGAATGGGAACATCCAAAACAGCCTTCATTTTTACTTCTCTAGATGCTACCTTATGGAGTCTAAGTAAGTCATTCTTGATTTGCCAATTTCACTTTTAGCCAGATTTATGCCCAAATTGACTCTGTAATAGATTAACAATTTGTTGAAGCGGTGTAATTGTTCTTCTCAGATTCAGCTAAACACAGCTAAGTTGCTGATGCAAACAAAACTTTCACATTATACATCAATAACTTTGTAGGTTAATCATTAGAAAGTTGTTGGTGTATTGTTCATTCCTAATGGCATGACTTTGCACTGATAAAGCCCACCCAATTTTACAAAAGCCTGTATTCATCTGTTTCTGTCATACAATAGCACTTGGCTTTTAACAAGTCAATCTTTGTAATAAATTGTGCTGACCCAATTCTTTCAGCGTAGTCTTCTAGCTGTAGAATTGGATGAAAGCTGGCTTGGGTTACTGCGGAGATAGCAAGAACTGCAGATGCTGGAGTCAGAGTCAATACAGAATGGAGCTGGAGGAACACAGCATCAGAGAAGCAGGAAAGCCGACATTTCAGATCAGGACCCTTCATCAGGCACATTCATTTTACAATAATCAATACGAAATTTTCGTGACCCATTCAGTTTTGAAACCATCACGATAGGTGAGCTCCAGCTACTATGACTCAGTTCAATAGTGTAATTGTCCATCGTGAACCTAATCTCTCACATCACTTGAAATAATTTCTCTTCTGTGAGTCAGAAGTCATGGTGTTTTACAGCTAACACATCCACTTCAGTATATCATGGATAGGAAAAAAGACATTATTCCCAGTCTCTTCATGTAAATCTGTGTATGAATTTACAATAACTTTTTTGAAGTCACTTCAATAGTTCTCTAGAAGACAGTTTAACATTTCTTTGACATGTTGACTATCTCTGATTATACAATGTGATTACTGGAGGAGAAATGTAGAATTTTCAATGTTTGACACAATCTCCAGTTCTGATTTTGTTTTAATTTCACTCCTAATTTCATTATTGACCGTAAATGTACTTTTGTCTTCACAATCCTCTGTTGTACATTTCCGTAACATACTAGTATAACATGCTCACTGCTTATGTAGCACTCACCACATAATTTACATCAGCTTTACAGTATTGACACCAGACTCTTCTCTATCAACTATGCAGAGCTTAATTTAAGTGTGTATTCAATTCCCAGTCTGGAGAATCTGTTAGACTCTTCCTCAAGTCTTTGTAAAACTAATTTTAAACTTTCCCAGCTTCAAGTAAATTCTTCAAAGTTTTAAACAAACATTGGATCTTTTATAAAACTTCTTAAACTGAGGTAACAAGCATGGGGCTGGATGAACACCGCAGGTCAAGAAGCATCACAGGAGCAGGAAAACTTGACGTTTCGGGCCTAAACCCTTCATCAGAAATGGGGGAGGGGAAGAGGGTTCTGAAATAAATAGGGAGA
>JAHRHZ010000050.1:15823303-15862266 GCA_024137785.1 Ginglymostoma cirratum
TAATCATTTTTCTGATGAAGGGTTTAGGCCCGAAACGTCAAGTTTTCCTGCTCCTATGATGCTGCTTGACCTGCTGTGTTCATCCAGCCCCATGCTTGTTATCCCAGCCATATAAGGATTGTGAATGGCTGCAGACAATGGAACAAGTAACTAGAGGGGCAGACTTCACAAACATCCCAATACTAAACGCCAGTAAGGCTCTTGTGGGGCAGTGATAGTACAATCCTACTTTTGAGTCAGGAGACCCAGGTTCAAGTCTCACCTGCTCCTGAGATGTACAATAATGTCTCCAAACAGGCTGAGGAAGAAAATATCTACTCAATGTTGTTCTGGGATGCCCTGTCAATGCAAGAGACAAGCCAGAAGCATTGTCGGCCTATTCTCAGTACAGAATCTATCTTGGCTTCCACCTGAGGCCCCAGCAGCTCAAATGTCATTGTTCAGCTTATTTAATTCACTTCACTTGATACCAAGAAATGGCTGCATACACTAGATACAGTAATGACTATAGCCAATAAAACATCCACCTGTAGGAGGAGAAAACCTAATGCACTGGAATATGAGAGAATCTAACCATCATTCTTTGACATTCAATGTTATCACCATCACTGAATCTCCTACTATCACTATCCTGTGAGATACCATTGACCATAAACTGACCTGGACTAGTTACTATGGTTTCAAGAGCAGGTCAGAAGCAAGGAATACTGCAATGAGTACCACCCAACTCCAAAGCCTTTCCACAAGATGCAAGTCAGGGGTGTGATGGTATACTTACAAATTTCCTGGATGAGTGCAGCTCTGACAACACTCAAGAGCAGCCCACTTAACTAATGTCGGTCCTTTTGCCACCAAAACTGTTAGCTGTTGTGTGGACCATCTACAAGATGCAGTGCATAAATTCAATAAGATTACTTAGAGAACATCTTCCAAACCCATAACCATTACTATTTTTAAGGAAGAGGGCAGCAGATGCATGGGAACACCAACACCTGCAAGTTTGTCTCCAAGCCATTCACAATCCAGACATGGAAATACCCTTCAGTGTCACCGAATCAAAATCTTGAACTCTGTCGCTAAAATAAAAACTAGCTGGGCCCTACCCAAGCTTTTCCACTCGAGCAGGATACTGAGTTGAAATATCCCTTTTGTGCTTCCCTCATGTTTAAGTCATGACATACCTTCTTTCCCGTAACGGAGAAACTGGAATTCGTCAGAATTTTTTTACTCTTTCATAGAATTTGGGCTTCATTGGCTAGGCCATCACAATGACCCATCCCTAACTGCCCTTGAGAAAATGGTGGCAAGCCACCTTCTTGTACTGTGCATGCATAATGGATAAGTACACCCATAGTGTTGTTAGGAAGTAATTCCAGGAATTTACACATGTATTTCCAAGCAGAATCATGTGTGGCTTGAAGTGTGACTAGTGTGGTGCTTCCATGCATCTGCAGGCCTTGTCCTTTGAGGTGATAAAAGCCAAGAGTTTGGAATCTGAAGTCAAAGGTCCTTGTTGCTATAGTGCATTTTGCAGATGATACACACATCCGCCACTTCTGGATCCATATTCTATTTGTCACTTTGGCATGTATGTTTTGAAAGGTATGCAGAGGTCTCCACAATTTACCGAAAATCCAGCAGAAAGCAATGGGCAAACATAAAAAAAAATCAATATTCTCAGCCTATATGCTCTAAGCAATCTTCACAACAACATTAGAAAGACAAAGTTAAGGTTTAGTGCCTGAAATAAATTTCTTTTCAATTTTTTTTCTGTCCCCTCCGCTTGGGGACCGCTTTGTGGAACACCTACGCTCAGTTCACAACAAGCAACTGCACCTCCCAATCGCAAACCATTTCAACTCCCCCTCTCACTCCTCAGACGACATGTCCATCCTGGGCCTCCTGCAGTGCCACAACGATGTCACCCGAAGGTTGCAGGAACAGCAACTCATATTCCGCTTGGGAACCCTACAGCCCAGTGGTATCAATATGGACTTCACAAGCTTCAAAATCTCGCCTCCCCCGACCGTATCCCAAAACCAGCCCAGCTTGCCCCACCGCCCTAACCTGTCCTTCCTCCCACCTATCCCCTCCTCCCACCTCAAGCCCCACCCCCATCTCCTACCTACCAGCCTCATCCAGCCCCCTTGACCTGTCCGTCCTCCCTGGACTGACCTATCCTCCCCAAACTGCACACCTACACTCGCCTTTACCAGCTCCACCCCCCGCGTCTTTGACCTGTCTGTCTCCTCTCCACCTATCTTCTCCTTTATCCATCTACTATCCGCCTCCCCGTCTCTCCCTATTTATTTCAGAATCCCCTTCCCCTCCCCCATTTCTGAAGAAGGGTCCAGGCCCAAAACGTCAGCTTTCCTGCTCCTCTGATGCTGCTTGGCCTGCTGTGTTTATCCAGCTCTACGTCTTGTTATCTGAGTTAGATTTCTCCTGCTTTGTGTATACAGGATATACCTGGGCAATTTTCCACATTGTTGGGTCGATGCCAGTGTTGCAGCTGTACTGGAAAAGCTTAGCTAGGGTTGCGGAAAGTTCTGGAACACAAGTTTTCATTACCGTTGCTTGAATGCCGTCAGGGCACATAGCCTTCGCAGTGTCCAGGACCCCCAACTCATTTATTTTGCCTTTAATTTTCATCAAGTTAGAATTTAAACAAGTGGTCTTTTTGCTTGAAGTGAATTTACAAATCTGAACAACTATCTTTACATAAGAAAAATCTATAATTTTGTTCACTATCACTTACAGGTGGTTTATACCGTGATAACAGACCTAAGAAGGGAAATCAGGATAATTTCTGCAAAATTCAATATAGCTTACATTTGTAACAAATCTGGCTGATGCCCAATCAGTTGTGATGGAAACCAGTTGCTCAATTGGAATGTTTTTTTTCAATCATGTAACTTTTCAATTCATTGTCAATAACCTCATCCCTTGTTCAATCTTTAAGGTAGAAGGGTGAGAAGACTATCTTTACTCATTATGCGCTTAAAAACCATGCACACAAAAATAATCAGCTAGGCTCTATCAATCATGTTGAAGGATTCATCAAATTGCAGTGAGAACTATTCACAGTCCTTCACATCTTGCTATAGTTATTGAAAGAACGTCTTCAAAGATTCCACTTGTCTTGCTCTTGTAGAAGCACAGTATGACACAGCTCTAGATTGCTGTCATTAAGTCTTCTTGCTCTTAAAGTCTTTAAATACAGTCAGTGGCCATCTGTGAGTGATTTCACATGCTAGAAGATGGTGAACACAAAATGATGCTTCAGTGTAGGCTTTACCTTTTGCTGTTCATTTAGAAAATAATGACTGTTGAGCTTTCAAAATGGCCTTCACCTCATCAACTTACTTTGGCTGAATCATGCTGTTCAAGGAAAAACTATTCTTGAATTTACTGTACATCATTGTATGGTATCATTCAAATTCTCCTTTCTATTTACCAATACACTTTGGTGACATCTAAGATAACAGTCTTATCTTTTACGGTTATAAACAGGAATTCATTTTCTCATTTTACATGGAAGCTATACATTTTTGGCTTCTTTTTAAGAGGATCCAGGTTTACTGATCATTATTGTTTCACCTTGTAGTTCATAACTTTTCTCTACCACTGGTCATCCTGCAGCTAGGCCTCTGGATTAGTGTCTCTGAAACATCCAGAATACTCCTGGCTGCCTTTAAGTGTTGGAGGCATTGGAGGTCACCTCTGTAGTTGCAATTTGTTTCACTTTCGTTTCTTGAATTCAACGTGGGGTATTGCAGTTTGGCCCACAGAATTCGTTTTTTCCCAGATGATAAGTTCTCTATTTTCACCTCACTAAAATGGAGAAACAGAGATTGTGGTCTAGATTGTAAAACTGCTAATGTCCAAGAATACAACTGAGAATGAGAATTTCTCAGTTAGGCATCAACAGAGCTAAATAATGGATGTTCACTGGTAGGGTTACTGATGGGAAGGATATTAAAACATAAACACCAATTTTGAAATGCAATCTGAAGCTGAATTTATCCTTTCACAATTTGAGAAAGCAATGAAAATGGAGAAACACCACAGAACAAAGTAGCAGAAGTGGTATTAGTCAAAACACAGGGCAAGAGATTGGGTGGGAAATGGTCATAATGATATTCATAACAATAAAGGCAATGTCAATAATTGAAAATAATTGGCTGAAAATATTAAACCAAGCAAGAGAAAAACTTCAGGAGAGAAGTTGCATAATAAATTATGCAAATGATGATGACAACATGACTTGATGATGTTACACTAACATCAGAAGAAAAGATCGAGGAGAAAGAATAGAAGCAAGAGAGAGAAATCTTAGACACTACACTAGCTAACTGCTTTCAGTAACATATAAATGAATAAGGAGTGTAGTAGTACTAAACAGAATGAGGCAGCTTCACTCTAGGGTAGGACAATAAACTAGGGATGCTAGAGACCCAGACAAATAGTTAACTAGTAGAAGCAGAGTATATGTATCAATACCCATATACCGGGGATATTGAGGGCAAGTCTCTAAGAATGCTAGCAGCAAGATTCACAAAAGCATTTGTGGAATACAATTCAAACTATTCGGCAAAGAGTCATAAGCATTATGAGGAAAATCCTTTTGAATGCAATAAGTAGTTAGTATTTAGAATAGAATTGCTCTTTGAAAGAGCTGTTGCTGACTCAATCAGCTGAAAGGTACATACACTTTTTGATATTTTCTTTATTTGCAATGTTACCTGCCCCAAGATAATGCTGTACATTTGTAGTCAATCCTTTTCCACAAAGAATGGGAGGAAAACAATCAGTAACTGCCTTGATTAAACATTGTTCTCAAATACAGGATGACACACTTGCAGACTAAAAATTATGGATAGCATATACAGAAATTGGTCACTCCTCAATCTCTGTAGGCAGGGAGGAAGGGAAGACCACCAGTCAGAAAAAGAGGAGTAGGTCGAAAGTGCAAGAGTGCCTGTACCATTCCCCTGTAAAAATGATATACTGCCTAGAATACTTTTGGTGGAATGGCCATTCAGAGGAAAGAAGCAACAGCCAAATTTGACCCTGCTGCACAAAGGAGGAGGAATAACTGTGAGAATGTTGTAGTAAAAATGGATTCAGTTGTATGGAGAATAGGTAGACATTAGTGTGACCACAAACGAGAATCCAGGATGATATTATGCCTCCTGAATGCTAGGGTCGAGAATGCCTCTGAGCAGCTACAGGACTTTCTGGACTAGGAGGGCGAATGGTCTATGGTCATGGTACACATCAGTACCAACAACATAGGTTGAGAAAGGCAACAGCTCCTAAAAGCAGAGCATAGGAATATGGGAAATGAGTCAACAAGTAGAATCTCAAAAGTAGTGATTTCAGGATTGCTACCAGTGCCTTGCTCTCATCAGAGTAGAAATAGTAGGACGTACCAGATTAATACATGGCTAAGGAAATGGTGCAATGAGAAGGGTTCCAGATTCATGGTACTGGTTCTGGCGGAGGTGAAGCCAATACATGCTGGATGGGTTGTGCTTCAGCTGGACTAGAACTGATGTTCCAGGATGAGTATTTGATAGTACAGTTGGGTTGTGTTCATACAAAATGGGAGGGGGATGGGAACCTGAACATGGAGACAGAGAGAGGTGGGTGGGGGGAAACAAGAGCAACACTGAAACATAATGGGGAATAAGATAAGTTGGATCCTGTTGAGTACAGATCCTTGATTGGGGTTGTTGACTTGGGCCAATTCGGAAAGTCCTGGCTTTACAAATTGTTTATCATAGCCATGCAACATTATAAACAAATAACCAGGCACTGACAGAGCAATTGTTATGGACACAGCAAACTGTTATGAAACCAGACTTTATGTGCAGAAATATATTTGAAATGCACTAAAAATGATAGGTCAGCAAAGGTCAAATAATACAATTGTAAAAGGAATTTGACGCATCTTTCAAACCACATTAACTCAGCATTTTATAAAATTTAAGTGCAAAAGTAGTACCAGTTAAAGAAAAGAAATAGCATTTTGATCATTGATAGCTGATCAGCATGTACAAACTAAAAACAAGACAAAATGCACTGCAATAAATGTGCATATGCCCACTGTCAAACCATTGGTCCCAATAGTAAATTATACTGGATTATTCTTTATTCACCATAGATATATCTTCTCTTCTGGCAATGCTAAATGCTCCTTGATGCCCACTGTTTCTCTAATTTTGCAATTTTGTTCTTCCATACCTCATTGCTGTTTTTCAACCAATGGTAATGTCTCTGTCTATGATACCACTTTGCAATATTCAGTATCTTGTCCATCAATCAATCGGAAGAAAATCATATGGGATGTATAACAGGTGGCTGATTTGCTGCTGTCTGTTTTGCATCCCATCAAAATTTAATTTCACCCCTACCTTACAAGGATATCTGATACATATATATTGACGTTTTTTGTTTCCTTTTTGCGTATAGCCACATAGCATTTGCCCTTTAAGGAAGAAAAGAGATCTTCCATTTCCATTCATCACCATTTTGCTGGTAAGCAAATGAAAGAGTACAATCAATAATGCTCCACACTCTGAAGAAAATTAAAATTTTAAAGATAGTCTTTCAATCTGATTGTGCCGACTTTGCTTACTTTTGTTTAATTGTGTGCATAGCAATACAATTCATCAGAGAGATTTTTTTAAAGCATCAGGGATGACAATGCAAAGACTCCTGTAATACCTCAAAACCTGCTTTGGTATAAACATTGAGAGCAGTGGTGACCTTCCATATTAGGGAAAGTGCTCTGCAAATAGTTGATTATCCTTGTAAGTATTTGAAGACTAGATGAAGACTGAGTAGCCTTTTGTAACACTGAACTAGCTGCTACATGTGTTATAGTCTATCAGCATAGCCATAAATGATTAAATTCTTTGAGTCACGCAGAATCATGATTTAAATGTCATATCTAATTCCCGTGTATTATGTGTTGTATTTAATCATTTTTTCCTGCTCCTTTTAATTTCATTTCTAACCTCCTCTAATTTTCTCTCCTGCTACTTCATAATATCACACAAAGTAATGATTCAACCCATCATGTCTTTGTCAACAGTTGTCTAAGACAGTCTGACTTAAAAGAGTTAACTGGCATCGCAAGATAAGCTTTGGCTATCAGAACGTAAAAGACCATTCCTTGAAAGAGATAATCTGTGTCCTATGGAGTTCTTCAAGAGTTGCAGTGAGTTCTCCCAATATTCACCAGGATGTGTATAGTGTTTCAGTGGTTATTTTTAGTGTTAGTAGCATGTAACAAAGTTGAGTCTGGTGTCTCGCAAGAAACAATTGTGTGTCTTAGATGTAATGTAACTAGCTACTGACATGTAATCAACCCGTAGCATATAATCAACACCAAGCCTATCGTCTTTCAAGTGCATTGTGTGGGCATCTCTCTCTACTTGGCATAACCAGTTTTACCAATACAAATATTAAGGACTAGTGGCAAAGATTATTTTTCTTTTATTCACTCATGGAACGGGGTATCGCTAGCTGAGCTAGCATTTATTGACATTCCTGGTTGCCCTTGAGAAGATGATATTGAGCAGCCTTCTTGAACCACTACAGTCCATGTTCTGTTGGTAGATCCACAATGCCATTAGGGACAAAATTCCAGGATATTAACCTGGTGACAGTGAGGAAGTGCTACATATTTCCAAGTCAAGATGCTGAGTGACTTCAAGGGGAGCTTGCAGGTGGCGTTTTTTTTCCCGTATATCTACTGTCCTTGTCCTTCTAGACGGTAGTAGTCACAGGTTTGGAAGGTGCTTTCTCAGGATCTTTGGCAAATTTCTGCAGTGCAGCTTGCTACTAAGTGTCGGTGATACAGTGACTGAATATTTCTGGATGTGGTGCCAATCAAGCGGGCTGCATTGTCCCAGAGGGCATCAAACTTTTGAGTGTTGTTGGAGATGCACTTATCCAGGTAAGTATTCCATCACACAACCAACTTGAGCCTTGAAGATAGGGCTCAGGATTTTGGGGAGTCAGGAGATGAATTACTCGCTGCAGTACTCTCCTAGCCTCTGATCTGGTCTTGTAGCCACTACGTTTATTAACAAGTTCAGTTCAGTTTCTGGTCAACGGTAGCCCTCTAGGATATTGAAAATGGAGGACTCAGTGGCAGTAATGCCATTGAATGTCAAGCAGCAGTTGCAAGGTTAATGGAGATGTTCATTGCCTGGCATTTATGTGGTGTGAATCCTACTTGCCACCTTTCAGTCCAAGCCTAGATATTGTCCAGTTCTTGTTGCATTTGGATATGGACTGTATCTGAGGAGTCACAAATGGCAATAATCATTATACAATCATCGAGGAATATCCCCACTCTCGACCTTATGATGGTGGGAATGTCATCAATGAATCAGCTGATAATGATTGGGTCTGTGAGATGTGAGAAATTCCTGAAGAAATGTCCTGGAACTGAGATTACTAACCTCTAAAAACCACGAACCATCTTCCTATTTACCGAGTACGACTCCAACAAGTGGAGAGTTTTCTCCCTGATTCCCATTGAATCTGGTTTTGCTAGAGCTCCTTGATGTCACATGGTCAAATGTGGACTTGATCAAGGACTTGAGGCAGTCTCTCAGTTCACCTCTGAAATTCAGTTCTTTTGTCCAAGTTGGAAATGAGGTAAGGAAATGCAGGGCTCTGGCAGAATCCAAACTGGATGTCAGTGAAGCGCTTGTTGCTAAGCAGGTGCCACTTGATAGCACTGTTGATGACATCTTCCATCACTTTATTGATGATTGAGAGTAGACTGATGGAGCGGTAATCGATTTAGTTGGATCTGTCCTGCTTTCTATGTACAGCATATACATATGTAATTTTCCACATTGTTGGATAGATGGCAATGTTGTCACTGTACTGGAACAGTTTAGCTAGAGGTGTGGCAAGTTCTGCAGCACGTCTTCATGACTATTGCTGGAATGTTATCAGGGCTCAAAGTTTTATTCAATCCAATGCCCTCTGTAATGATTGTAACAAGGTCAGCCAGGTGGATCTCATAAAATATCACTTCACTGATTGGGATTGTTAATCTGGTCCAATCAGGGAGCCTGGCTGACAAATAATTACAGGAGCGTCAGATATGCTGTTCCCTTACTCTGAGGGAGCTAGATCAGTGTTTAGGGCCCTCTATGTGTAAATGAAGGGTGACTAGTTACAGGCCTCTGAACAGTCATTTTAGTGATGTGGACAGAAAAGCACACTTCTGAAGAAATTCACTTGCAACAGCCATCTTTGAGTTGAGGTAAGCATGTCTGGCATCAGGCCTTTATTTTGAAGCTTAACTTGTTTGATCCTGCTGTTGTAGACTGGGGCAAGTATGTTGAAGGTATGTATTATTTTTCTAGGCAAATTACATTGGAGCAGATGAAAAGCAACAAGTAATTGGGTCAGCAAGCTGCCAGGAGATAGTGGATAGTTGGTGGTTGTGTGTGTTTGTTTTTTTTTTTCCTTGAGCCTAACTTTCCCTAAGGCACCAGATAATAGAACCTTTCAAGAGCTGATGGATTTAGCTAAGGAATGTTATGATGCCAAGCCTCCTCTATTTCTGAGATGCTTTGAGTTTTGCTCAGCAATTTGAGAACTGGAGAATGCATGTTGGGATTTGAGGTTATGACCAGCAGAGGCATGTGACTTTCATTTAACCTGCAATGAGATGCTGAGACAGTTTGACATGTGTGATTAATGATGTAACCTTGCAAAACTGTCTACTAGCTGAAGCCCAGCTAGACTTCAAACAAGCATTACAACTGGCTTCATCATTGGAAAATGCAGCAAGTGGCACATGAGTTGTGGGGTATTCCAATAGGTGTGGATGTCCTTGCCAGTCTGAGCTTGGGGAACACCATTTGAGTGAAGGCAATTGCAGAGCCTCACTCGTAACACATCCTGAACAGAGGGCCTCTAGGTCAGCCTACTGCAAAACTCCAAAATAAAGCTAAGCCTTGGCCAAATGGTTAAAAGTTTCTTCAGGATCTGGGTTGGCAAATGATTGTAGTTGCTGCCAGCATATGGATTTGCAACTACAAGAAGTCCCACTCTACCTAACTGGAGTCAGAACTCCTAAGCCAATATCCAGAAGAGTGGTCATCCTAGAAAATCCACCTACACCTGGCTTGAAACAGTTAAATGGCTTGGCAATATCCAAATCTGAACTAATCAAAATAAACATCCAGTTAACTTTTTCTGAAGGGTTCTGACCTGAAATGTCAACTTTCCTACTCTGCTGCCTCGCCTGCTGTGCTCCTCCAGCTCTACGTTTTGCAGTCACTGACTCCATCATCTGCATTCTTGCTATCTCTCCAGTTAAATGGTTGCCTGATTCTACTGGAGATGGATACCAGTGTGACAACTTTAGTGATCACAGAACCAGCCTTTGACAAAATTTACTCTGGACTCCAACCCTTCAGTTTGAACAAAGCCTCAACTAGATTATACCTTTACAGATTAGGGGTATAACTTTTCCAATCTCAAAGCAGGTGGTTCAGCAACCATTGATAGTAGCAAAATCTCAGGCCCAAGCTTGATGGGGCAAAATTGGTTGAGAAAGGTTCACCTAGATTGGCTCAACATTTTTAATTAGAAAATCACTGCCTGAGTGAAGTCCTAATTAATTACCCTGACATTTTTCAAGAAGTTCTAGGTACTATCAAAGGACCCAAGGCCACCTTGTTGTCTAGGAAGCAATTCCACAATTCTGCAAAGCCTGCCCAGTGCCATTTGCCTCAGGTGAAAGTAAAGACACAAATCAGAAGGCTAGAAATGAAGAAATCCTTAATGCAGTTTAGCCTGTGGAATGCACAGCTCTGGTCATGCCAATTGTGAAGCCTGATGGTTTGGTTTGCCTTTGTGGCTCTTCTAAACAAGCAATAAACTACTTCTCAGTTGGATAAATACCCAATTCCTTGTATGGAGGGTTTATATACAACAATAAGGGGTCTGTCCTTCAAAAATGAACATGAGCCATGTATATTTGCAATTGTTGTTAGGTGAGGATTCCCAAATGTATGCTACAACTAATATAAGGATTTGTACCAATAGTCAAGACTGCCTTTTGGGCAGACAATAGAGAACACATTACAAAGTCTACCCCATGTTTCCATGTATCTACATGACATGCTACCAGTGTAGACAAATAAGGTGTACTTAAACTTGGACATAGTCTCTGAATGTATGTTCCAGGCACTCCAAGTGGCTACAGAGTTGACAAGACCAGCTTACACCTGTTGGAAGATAAAATGAGTAACCAAAGGTTCTCCAGCTCTTGCATCAGTACCAGAGTTTAGGTCTTGCCTTGGGCTGGTGAACTATTACAGAAAACTGTCATGTAACCTGGCCTCCAAACTTGCACCTTTGCATCAACTCTTTAAAGGGTGAGTCTTGGAAATGGTCACATAGCCAAGCCATGCCCTACAGGGAAGTGAAGAAACAACTAAGATCCTCTGCAGTGTTGGCACGCTATGATCCAATGTGCAATCCGGTACTGCCCTGCCTCTCTGTATGGCTTTGGTGTAGTATTAGCTCAGGTGGCTCAACGGAGAGAAACATCCATGACTTTCTCTAACAAAATATGCCCAGATAAAGGTTTGGTCATCTGTGGAGACAGGAAGCTTCACCAGTACCTTTATTACAAACTTGCATCCATAATAACAGACCACGAACACCAACTAGGTCCACTTTAAGAGAACAAGGCATTCCCCCAACCCAGCTTCAGGCCAAATTCAGGGGTGGGCTCTGATAGTATAATTGCAAATTAGAACATCTGGGAGGTCAAGTAGCAAATGCATTGAGCTGCCACCTGGTGGTACTACCACTGGAATGGTCTGTAGTTGTCTTAATTTTTCTGAACTCACTTCCTATCACAGCTGACAATATCAGATTCTGGATGCAGAAAATAAAAAGGCAAAATTGAAACAGCTGGTGATGTGGGAAATCAAAGGGCCATCACAAAAAAAAACACTTTTTTTGGACTGGAGAGACCAGATCCTACAGGACAGGATATTATGGGGAGCAAGAGTGGTTGTCCCAAGCAACAGTTGCTGCAAGATACCGGTTGAACTGCAAAATGGCTAGATGCACATTGAGTTCACTTGTCAAACAAGGATGATTTTAAAAATACTGTATGCATCTTGTGCTATACATGAACTCTGTTTGCAGGTAACATGTTGTCATTTACCAACAGGGAATTTGAGTATTTCCTAAAGTCAAATGGCATTCTTCATCTAAGGTCAGTTCCATACCATCCATCATCCAATGGTCTGGCAAAAAAAAAGTCCAAACTTGGAAGGTAAGCTTAAAGAAACGGTCTACAGCTTCACTAGATAACAAATGTCTTGGTTCCTGTTTAATTATAGGATCACCCCTCAAGCAACTACAGGAATAGCTCAGTTGCTAACGGGGAGAAGATTCCACACTCGGGTTAAACCTGATCTTTCTGGACTAGTTTGATTGCAGGGACAGGTGAAAGTGCATCAGTAATACCAATGCCAGACAAAACTTCACTAAATTAGAGAATTTACTTCAGGGGGCAAAGCTTGTTGTAGGAAACACAGGGACTGCCCTGCACAGGTACAAGGCATGGTTGAAGCAAAGTTCAGGTAAGTGCAACAGTCCTGAACAAGCACATTGACCATATGAAAGTTGTAAACTGTGCAGGAGCAAAACTCACCTAACTCCTTGACTGCCTTCCCAACTGTTCTGAAACCTATGGGCTCTCCTTCTGTCAAGTATTGAAGATACCTAGGAATCTGGGATGTTGCTGCCTTGACACCCTTTTCTATCGGAAGAGTGTGAATTTTTTGAAATGCTGTGGGCACAGGTGGTGAGCTACTATATTACACAAGTATGTGAGGCAGTCAGAGGAACCTGATTTGAATAATAAAATGCCCCAGGAGAAGCAACCAAAAACTGGCTTATGTCCTAGCACTGAGGGGAGGAATGTATGGATTGTAATGAGGTTAGCCAGGTGGGTCCCATAGAATGTGCTCCCTGATTTACAGCAGATTAACACTCTTAACCAGGGAGTCCTGGCTGACAGATCTAAAGTGTCAGAGGTTCTGCTTACTGAGAGCTAGATCAGTGTCAAGGATTCTCCACATGTAAATATAAGGTGAGTTGGTGACAGAATACCAGCCTCGAGTTATTTTACCCTCTTACCTCTTTGTCACATGAAGTGAATCAAATAGCTAAAGCATGTTATGTTGGAGACTCTTTTGGAGCAATCAAAGATGGCTCATTGACTCAGCACTTAGAATCAGAGAATCACTACAGTGTGGAAACAAGCTTTTCAGCCCTGTCAGTCCACGAGCCCTCCAAACATCCCACTCTGACCCACACCATTCCTGTAACCCTGTACTTCCTATGGCTAATCCACCTAGCATGCACATCCCTCAACACTAGGCAAATTACCTTGGCTAGTCCACCTAATGTCTACATATTTGAAGACGGTTGCAAATGTTTCAACCTTTTTGTATTGATGCTCCAGGCTCATCCTTCAAGATGGGATATTTGGACTACCTCTGTCCAGTGAGTTTAATTGTTCACCACCATTTGTGATCAGATGTGGCAGGACTACAAAGCTTAGATCTGAGCCATTCCTTGAGGATTGCTTAGCTGTCTATCACTTGGTGCTCATGCTTTATTTGGTATGCAAGTAGTTCTGCTTGATAGCTTCACCAGGTTGTTACATTACTTTTAGGTATGCCTGGTCCTGAACATGGTGCTCCCTCCTGCACTCTCTCTCCATTGAACCAGGGTTGATCCTCTAACTTGATGGTAGAGTGGGGAATATGTCAGGCCATGAGGCTGCAGATTATGTTTAAAAAGTATAATTTTAGTTCCTGCTGATGGTCTATAGTGCTTTATGGACACCTAGTCTTAAGGTGTTCAATCTGTACAAAGTCTGCCCCATTGAGCATGGTAATAGTACCACAAAACATAACATGAGGTATTATTGATGTGAAGGCAGGATGTTGTCTTTGCAAGGACTGTATGATGGTCACTCTTAACTATACAGTCATGGACCAATACATCAAGCTTATTGGTAGGGATGAAGTCAAGTATGTTTATTCCTGATGTTTGGTTCCCTCACCACCTGCTGCAGACCCAGTCTAGCAGCAACCCCTTTTCGAACCGCTCAACCGATACAACTGCTGCCAAGGCAGCCTTGGGGTGGATTTTGACATCACCCAACCAGAATGTATTCTGTACCTTGCCACCCTCAGTGCTTCATTCAGTGTTCGATATGGAGGAGCAGAGTCATCAGCCAAGGGAAAATGATACATAGTAATCAGGAGGTTTTCTTGTCCACTTTTGAAGTAATGATATGAAACCTCAACGTCTGGAGTCAATGCTAAGGATTCAAAGTGCAAAACCTTCCATACTGTATGTCACTATGCCACCATCCCTGGGTCTATCCTGCCAATGCAACAGGACACCTTCAGGAATGGTGAAGGTAGTGTCTGGGACTTTTTAAGGTATGAGTCCATGAGCATGACTCACTGCTTGACTAGTTGCTGAGGCAGCTGTCCCAATTTTTGGCACAGGCCTCCAGATCTTAGTAAAGAGGGCTTTGTAAGGTCAACTGTAGTGGTTCATGAAATGTGGTTTGTCCAGCTTCACTTTGAGACTTCACTGTTACATCTGGTTGCTAGGCTATTAAGAGGATAGGTAAGTGTCAACCACATTCCTGTTGGTCCAGACTCATGTGAGCCATGGTAAGGATGACAGTTTTTTCTTTTCCTAGAAGACATTTGTGAACCAGAGGTTTTCTGACAAATTGGCAGTGGTGCTGTGGTTATCAATAGATTCTTAATTCCTGATTACTTCTGTCATGGCATAATTCAAACCCAGGTTCCCTTATAATATTACCTGTGTCTATATAACATATATTCTAGCTATTCTACCAAGCCACTGCCTCCCCTTTAATATGTTGGCAGTGCAAGTAGCCAACACAAGATGTTCCACTCTTGGCAGCATCCTTTGAGATTTGAGTCATGTTACAATTGCAAACATCTATATTGTAGAGTTTCTTAAATTTTAAATCTTTGATTTCATAGAGCATAAAACAGTACAGCACAAGAACAGATCCTTCTGCCCACTTATCAGGTTCTTTTTTAAAAAAAAATCAAACTATCAAATGGATAACCTGATTTGACATCACTGTCCAGGAGGTGAAGGCAAATATTGTCACCACTACAATGACACCTTGGCAGGGCTTTTAAGGTGCATGAAAAGGCTAGGGATGGAGATGGATCAGCAATACAACTAGTAATGCTGGCTGGTGTACCAGTTCCCAGTTTCTTCTGAACTTTAGCTAACACTTCCAGAGACAGAATAGCGATGCCTCCATAAGTAGACAACTGAACTAAAAGGCCAATTAATTCCAAGTTCCTGCAAGCAGCAGTAGGCAATTTAGCTGCCTGGAAGACTCCCAACAAACAAGGAGGCCAGTTCTACAGAGAAGTTCAAAGGATTGCATGGGTTCAGCAATCACCCACAGGCAGAACTATGGAGGAATTTCACTCCCGTAGTGGTGGCTGGCAACTGCCAAATCTAACTTTTTAAAATTTTGGAAAAGGTAGAAATGTGTTTGCATTCTTTTGCTTACCTTGAATCCTGTGAGTTCCAAACTAAAGCACTTCTAATTGGTCTGCCAGCTTTGAGAGCCTACCCACTCACTCACCTTAATTGAATGATATACACCACCTATCCCATCAATCACATTAATTGGCTAATTTGGGGAAAATATCAGGTGGGTAACTCCAAGAACAGGTCACAAACTTAACCCTTTTAGAGGTCATGACTTCACATCAATCATTGTTGACTGGGTAGACTTTCCTTTTTAAACTACCAGTCATTGGTGTTAGCTCAGTTGGCTGAAATTCTTTCACAAGACCTAAAGATACCAAGAGGATGGGTTCAATTCTTGCACCAGCAAAAGTTACCATGAAGGACTCTCCTCCTCAAGCTCCCTTTGCCTGAGGGGTGGTGACCCTCCAGTTAAACCATGGCCAGTTTCTCATGAGATGCAGACCTGGTGTTGAAGATACTTATGACTTTACCTATCATAAATGCATTGGGAGGATTTATAGGCTAATAATCAACCTGTTCACCTTTCTTACAGGAGAAAGAGTAGGCCATTCAATCTCAGGGCTGTTCTGCCAGTCTAAATTATGACTGATCATCTACCTCAACACTCTTCTTGCATTATTTTCATATCCCTTAATTAGCAAATAGATACTTCTCAATCTGTCTCTAACTAAATGGCTTGGGTTCCACAGATCACCTCAAATTCCAAAGATTCAGCACAGTCAAGAGACTCCTCTTCACTTCAGTCCCAAATGGCTTGATATCTTACTCTGAAAGTGTCCTCTGGTTCTATACCTCACAGGTGAGGAGAGAAAAGAAACATTGTTTTGGCATATATACTACACTCAAAATTTAAGTTTCTCAGATTTAGAGGATTACCTCAATGTCTGTCAGAATTCATGCCTGGACTCCTCAAACACTTGTAGGACAGTCTTCACCATCTCATACTGGAACCTCCATGCACTCCCACTTGTGGCAAGCGTATTCCTCCTCAGGGTAGTACCATGGCAGAGCTGCCTAAGAAAAGGGCATGTGGTGCAGTAGTACATTTGGGTCAGAAGACCTGGGTTCAGATCCCACCTATTTCAAAGATCTGTCACCATATCCCCAGATAGGTTGATTGAAAGAAAGGACAGGCACTTTTAAAACTGAGATGGCTAAATAGACAATGAACGAAGGAGGAAAACTAAGGTAATTCAGTAGGCACTGTTGTTGAGATGAACCTTATGACTTTTCTGCTGGCCAACATGTTACTTTAACCACCCTTCCCAAAGCTTATTCCATTGTTACTGAGAAACACAAGGTAGCTAGTAAACTTAAAAATCTGACTTTCAACTGAAAGTCAGTGTACAACTGGGAGGAAAAATTGGTTTAAGTTTACAATGAGATTTGACTGCAGAAAACAGCACTCCTGGGCAGGACAAGAACTGACCACTTCTCTGACTTGTTCCCAACTTCAATTTCAGTTACCTGAACCAATAAGTTGCTGGCATGCAGAAAGTCTCATGATAAATGGCTGCTTGTCCATAGTCCAAGCAACTCTTTTTGCCAACAAAGCTGTATCAGTACTTCATTTCAGTTCAATCATCTGTAACTACATGTTTATGGTGCTTACAAATGGGTGTAATTGCAATAACATTTCTAACTGCAGCTTTCAAACATGTTTAAAACAGGTCTCATTTCAGTCAGAGATAATAGGTACTGCAGATGCTGGAGAATCTGAGATAATGAGGTGTGGAGCTGGATGAATACAGCAGGCCAAGCAGCATCATAGCAGCAGGAAAGCTTGATGTTTCAAGTCTAGACCCTTCTTCAGAAATGGGGGAGGGGAAGAGGGTTCTGAAATGAATAGGGAGAGAGGGGAGGCGGATAGGTGGAGAGGAGCAGACAAGTAGGTGGAGGCAGTGGAAAAACTACTCCATATCCAAGCATGAGTGGTGTTTGTTGAGTAAAGGGCTCACCTTTGTCCCCCTCTATCCACATATCAACAAACACTGCTCACGCTTGGATATTGAGCAGTTTTTCCACTGCCTCTGCCTCCTCTCCACCTATCCATCATCTATCTGCCTCCCCCTCTCTCCCTATTCACTTCAGAACCCTCTTCCCCTCCCCCATTTCTGAAGAAGGGTCTAGGCCCGAAACATCAAGCTTTGCTGCTTGGCCTGCTGTGTTCATCCAGCTCCACACCTTGTTATCTCTCATTTCAGTCCCTAGCTTTTTATAAAACAAAGTCCTTACAGTATGAAGTCATATTGTTTACCACTATCCTATAGAAAGAGGGTGCAGTGATTTAATACACTAAACAATCATCAAAATATGTCCTTGCTTTGCCTTCAGTAAATAGAATTTCCCAACATTTTTGGAGCAAATCCAATGATTTTACCACTAGCCCTATAGTTTTTGGTAACTATTTCAATAATGCACAGCCATATTTTAATGTATTTTTAAAAAAAAACTGTTGCACAAACCAGATGAAATTAGGTGGAAATTGAATTTGATCAGAAGATTGGTATGTGAAGTAACTTGGTCACAGCTGTGTATGAATTTGAGCCTTACCAGACACCACTGCTCAACAAGATCAAGATAGCTGCATCTCTCCCAACAGACTTGACCACTCAATTTACATTGTATTTGATTCATCTTTGCCCTACACTGCAGAGATGGATGTGCTCACATCTGTCAAGCCCCTTGACTCAGTATCCAAAAAGTCTGTGGATCACTTAATACTTTTCATAATATGCAATATGAATCACATTAATTCCAGATATTATATACTACATACTAATTTCTAGCTGGTCTCTCCCATTGAAAAACTACTTCTCTTTCTCTAAGGCATTAATGAGCAAACAAATCACTTCCCCAATTTTCAGAGTTCAGTATTTCAAAGGATGGAAACTTCAAACAGAATGAGGTAATAGCTAAAACTTACACAGGTTATTTCCACCTTCAAGAGTAATTGGGGTCAATAGTACTAATACCTTAACCCTGCAATAACTTAAGCAAATTTCTCATCTTGTTACTATCTTCATGGTCCACTAACGTGATTCCAGACAAACCCTGGCTTACAATAAATTAGCATTCACTATTTGCAGCATATGCGGAGCAGAAATAAACAGTCAAACCTCTGCAAAAAAGATTAATTTGTTAATTGAAATGTCCAGTTAGGTAAAAGTGAAAAATTAATTGCAATGAGTTTGCTGATGGTTTCACTTTTATTGTTTCAAAACATTTGTCAGTCATGAACCTTATCTCAATACCCAGTGTTCTTTAGAAAACTGTATTAGGCACTGCAGTAATTGGAATTGCATTGTACACTTTTTATGCTGAATATTTAGAGCTGTTGAGTTGCATTAATTTCAATGACAAAATTCATTAATATGAAGTATGCCAAACAAATATTGATAGTCTTAGAATATAACAGATAAGAGGACTAGGATTTCTATTGAGTGCAAGGACTATGTACCTCCAACAAAATATCTTCCATTCACTATTTCCAGCAAAGGTCTGGACACTTTGTGATATTACTGCACGTAACTGAGGAATGTCAATGCCCATCTGCTCTTATTGCTGATTAGTGCTTACAACATTAACTTTTCTTTTAAAAGCCAAAGCAGATAGATATACACAAGGAAGTGAAAGGTGATAGATTCCTAGGATATAGGAATAAGATAGGCCATTAAGCCTTACAAGCCTGCTTTGTAGTTCAAAATGATCATAAGTGGTCATCCAATTCAGTACCTGATTTCTACCTTTTTAATCCCTTCAGTCCGAGGAACTTTGTCTATCTCAAGGCTTCAACTGTTTCTCTGCAGTGGAGAATTCCACAGGTTCACCATTCTTCTTGGTAAAGAAATTCATCCATGCCCCTGTCCAAAAGTGTCTACCCCATATGCCTAAGCAGTGGCTCCTAGTCATCAAGAACATCATTCCTGCATCTAACCCTGTCAGAATTTTCTAGGTTTGAGACTCCAACACAATTTCATCCTCCAACCAAAACCTCTCAACTCTAATGAATATAGTCCTAACCAGTCCAGTCTATTCCTAAACATCTGTCCTGCCACCCCAGTCTGGGCAAATCGGCTTGTCACTCTCTCAAAAGCCAGAACATCCAGTCTCCAATAAGGAGACTCCAAGTCTGGTCTTGTCAATGCCCTGTACAGTGCGGTATGATATCCCTACTCCTGTAGTCTAAGAAATGACATTCAATAATGAATAGGGACTTTTTTGCAAAATATTCTGATGCATAAGTATATTGCTTTGACAATGTGATATTTTAGTAATACTCAAGCCCTGTACTACAAAATGAGTATAAAAAAATCTTTGACCAAACATTGACCTTTTAAACTGCTTTCTTATCAAATAGCTGCACTGAGGTCTACTCTAGTATGCTAGAAAAGAGGAAACTTTAATTACATTTAATTTTGACACAAATCTATCCTTAATTATCCCACACTGTTTACTGAAACCTCTCTTCACTGATTTTAATTCATGGTCAGACAATGACTTAATCTTAACTTTTCATGGCTTAAATCTTTCAAGAGGAACAATCACCATCTGACTGCTTGCACCTCCTTTGTCAAGCTGCATCTATCCCCTTGTTCTCTAGACCACAACTTAAATCCTGGAGGTGTCAAATGAATAATGTACCATTAGTCCAACTGAATGTTTAGTCATACACTATACTCACAGCAGCAACAGCTCACCCTGGTAAATTCACTTGCTAATATACTGAACAACTGAGCTATTTGAATAGCTTTTCACGTGCTAGTGAATGAAGGAATGAGTCTCTGGGTGGTGGTCAGTTCAGGAGAGGGAGGTGTGCTGGGAAACCTCAGGTGAAGGTGGTGTCAGGGTCAGGAAGAATGGGAAAGTACCCAGTTCCAGATGGGAACAATCATCATGTTTCCCACTATCAGTTGGGAATCAAGATTCACGGTTGGGTGTCAGTTTTAGCCAGCAGGGAGTTAATGGTATTAAACCATCTAAATTTTCCTGACTAACTTCAGGTATGTTAGGACCATTTGAAATCTGACTCTAATTTAGAGTTGGGCACTTTTTCAGAGTTCCAACTGTCTAGTGTTTGCTCAGTGGGCATTTCAACTTCCTGGGGGGGCAGGGCAGGGTGTTTGGTGGGGTGGGGGAAATAGGTCAAAAGGGGCAGGATGCAGCTAGTAGGTAGATGGGGGTGGGGATTGACAGGCTAGGGAGGCAGGGACAAGCTGGGCTGGTTTTGGGATATGGTTGGGTGAGGGGAGATTTTGAAGCTTGAGGTCCACATGAGAACCCTGCAGCCCAATGGTATCAAAGTGAAATATGAGCTACTGTTCCTGCAACCTTTGGGTGGCATCATTGTGGCAGTGCAGGAGGCCCTGAACGGACATGTTGTCTGAGGAGGGGGAGTTGAAATAGTTCGTGACTGGGAGGTGCAGTTGTTTGTTGCAAACAGAGCATAGGTGTTTCATAAAGTGGTCCCCAAGCCTCCACTTGGTTTCCCCGATGTACAGGGGGCCACATCGGGAACAGCAGATACAATGTACCATGTTAGCGGAAGTGCAGGTGACTCCTACTACCTCTGCATTAAGACTTCTGTTCTCCAACCCCCTTGAAATAAGGGCCAAAGTTCTATTAGCCTTCCTGATCATTTACTGCATCTGTATGCCATCTTTGTTTCATACACAAGTACTCCCAAGTTGCTGTGCTGTATCCTTCTGCAGTTTATCAATTTTTAAATGATATTGTTCTCCCTTCCAAAATGAACAACTTCACATTTTCCCATATGATACCCCATTTGCCACCTTCATACCTATTCACTTAACCAATCAATATCTCTCTAAACTATGTATCCCTTGAACAACTTGCCTTTCCACACATTTTTGTGCCTGCAAATTTTGGCTATAGTATATTCACTTTGTTATATGGTAAACAGTTGCACTTGCAGCACTGAACCCTGTGGAATCCCAGGGCACAGGCAACCAACCTGTGAAAAACCACTTCTCCCCACTTGTTTCCTGCCCATTAGTCACTTCACCGTCCACACCAGGCTCTTGTGACTTAACCATTTTTTTGAGGTACCTGGTCAAACACCTTCTGGAAGTCCAAAGACAAACATCTACTTGGATTCCTTCTAAACAGATTGTTTTTAAACTCGAAAGACATGATTCCTTTTTCATAAAGCCATGCTGTCTTAGCTTGATTAGATTATATACTACTACTTTTAATAATTGATTCCAACAATCTGTTTCTTACTCTGGCCTCTTGAACATCCCTAATTCTCTTGGACTCATTTTGATTCAGCTGCCTCCAAGTTCTGGCATTCCTTCATGCTCCTTTGCACATCTCCACTGTTCCCCATTTAAAATGCTCCTTAAAACCTCTTCTTCAACCAAGCTTTTTGTTTTGTCCTAATTGCATTCAATTTTGAAGAATGCATGTGTAATTCTTTCAAAATCTCAGCACATGTTGAGCTTTCTAGCTACTAAACTACCACTGAAGAGTAGTCATGGTTTTAATACAGGAAAAATGACAAGCAATTTACACACAGCCAGCTTCTACAAACAATATGAAAATGACCAGAATTTATTTTAGTGATGGTAGCTGTAAAACAAATTCTAACAGAACACCAGGGCTAACAGCCCTGTTGTGCTGCTTCAAAACAGTACTGTTATCTTTTATATCTGAGTGAGCACATAGGGACATGCTGCATTTTGGGTAACATCTTAAACCAAAATCCTATCACTAGACTAGAATGTTAATTTTTTTTTGTATTTAAAAACTTGGAGCAGGACTCGTACACACAACCTCTGAAATTGAACAGAGTTTCAACAACTGAACAATAAAACATTGGTGAACCTGGTGACTTCTCACCACCACAACAAATTAGGCTCTGGCTATAAAGGCCATCTGCTATGCCACCAATTTAGATGTGTAATTGGTGAAATGAGCATGAAAAGCTGTTTAAGGCTTGAGAGACTGATTGATTCTTGATCAGTCAGGGAATTGGATGTTATGGGGAAAACTCAGCAAAGTGGATGTGAGGAGATTTAGATTGGCCATGCTCCTATTGAACAGGAGTGGGTTCAAAGGGCCAAACAAGCTACCCATGTCCTTAATTTCTCATGGTTGAAAATCCAATAACTAGGTCTATAAATCATGAAGGGCATGGGGCCCAAAACTAGAGGGCATAAGTTTGAGATGCAAAGGGAAAGATTTAAATGACCTTCCAGGTGTGTGTGAGCTGCCAGATGCTGAGATGATGGGTACAATTACAACATTTAAAAGGCACATGAATAGGAAAACTTAATACAGATATGGGCCAAATGCTGGCTAATGAGACTAGGTTGGATTGGGATGTTTTAGTCAGCAGATGAGTTGGCCAAAGGGTCTGTTTCCATTTTGTATGACTGAGTACTTCAAAAGTA
Organism: Ginglymostoma cirratum; assembly: GCA_024137785.1. Lineage (NCBI taxonomy): Eukaryota > Metazoa > Chordata > Chondrichthyes > Orectolobiformes > Ginglymostomatidae > Ginglymostoma > Ginglymostoma cirratum. Next base: position 15,846,364 of record JAHRHZ010000050.1, read on the forward strand.
CTCAACTGTACGACATGCTTAGCTTCACTGGCTCAGTGGCTACTGGCCTCTGATCACCCAACAACTTAGACTAAGGTGGAATACCACAGTCCCAGAAGGTGATCAAGCAAAGAAAGTCACCAGATTACTAAGAGCCTAATAGGTGCATAATTGAGTTCTTCCTCATTCAAGGTAGTGGGAGCCATAAAAGAAAAATTAGACCACTCCACCCTGTTAGGTAGCCATTAGAGGAAGTCTCTATCCAAGCTCAATAACATGAACTACTACCTTGTGTAGTAATCATATGTGGCATCTTTTCATGTGCCTTTTTGAAACCCAAAATCACTAAGCATATTTTTTATCCAGTATAATTCTTTGAATATTTAATCAAATTTGTCAAACATGATTCCCTTTTCAGGAAACCACATTGGCTGCACTTGATTATTGGTTAGAAAGTACCTATCTGATCAGATGTTATGTTCCAATTTTGAAGCAGGTGGGCCTTAAATGCAGGCCTTCTAGCCCACAGGAAAACTTTTTTGTCAAATACTTCAGTCGGTGCTCTTGTAACGTCTAATCTGCAGTGCATACCATAGCTTATTTTTAATCAACCTGCTTGGACAAGTTTGAAACCGCTCAGAGGCAGGTGAGACTTCTACCTAGAAGTAGGGATGCTACCAGTGCATTGCAAGAATACCTTTATGCTTTACTATCTTAAAGTCCTGCTTATGCTTCAATAGTTTGTAATGTCTTCCCAATGACAGATATTAGGCTATAGCCTAATGTTACTACTTGTCTCCACCAAAAATGATCAAAGGAAAGTTAGTGGTAGAAGTCATTCATAGATCTCAGTACAAGCTACATAGACAGTGTACATCAAGGAATAACTGACTTTAATCTTCAGGGGGATGGGTTCTGAAAGTGCACTTTGCATAATTTCCTAAAGCAATACTGTGTCCCATTGAAGGGAAAGGGCATAGCAGGCTATAAAGATTAGAAGTAGCCCAGAAGATTGGAAAGATTAAAAAGGAAAAACTGCAATAAGAGAACACTGCCAGGAAAGAGGAAAAACAGACTTTTTAAAAAATCTCTGCAGGGTCCTAGAGGAGAGGAGGACTTGGACTTAGTCAAGTGATTCCTTAAGAAAAAAAAATCCTACTGGGAAATTTCCAACAAGAAACAAGGAAATAGTAGAGGCATTGAACAAAAAACTACCAAATTCACAGTAGAAGATGTGACATTAAAGAAATCTCAAGACTAAAAATAGAGGTAAAAGGGAGGGAGCAAGTTCCCTAGTCTGGATGCCTTACATCCTTTTTTTTAAAAAAAGGATTAGCTCTGCTGTCACTATGCAGTGGATCTAATCCCCCAAAATTCACTGTCTCAGACTGTAGCAGTGCAAGAAAGTTTTCCCCATCTAACAATAATAAATGTGTGCATCAATACTTGAACAAATAAAATGAAACTTTTTATTAATCTAGCATACTACAGGTCTGACTGTCATTTTCCTTGCTAACAGGCACTTTAGGTTCTCCAGTATGTCAGGCACTTGCCATCTGTATCAGCCTTGTAGATATGTGGAGACTCCAGATATATATTGATTCTTCTTTAATGTAGGTTCATAACATTGGTACATTATCATAGGCAAAATAGACATTAATGCAAAATGTATACAGTTTATTTATTGCAATTGGATGTGTAAGGGCTACATTAACATTAATGGAGGTCTTACGGGGGGATAAAAGTATTGTATAAATAGTGGGATACAAGATTGTGGTTTGCTAAGAGCTAAACTGCACCATCACACTTGACAGTTCACAAGGAAGAAAACATGAATGATTTACTAGTGAAGTCCTGCTGAAAAATACCTCTTCATATCATGCCAATAGCTCGTAAATTATCAACATTTTGTACTTGTATGGCATCTAATGCTCATTTATCAAAGCATCCAAAACAAAATTGATATCTTGTGCAGTTTTGGTGTACCTACCCTGGACCAGAATGTCCACATTCAGGTCCCACTTGTATTTCATAACACTTCCAACCAGGTTGATTAAAATTACTCCATAGTGATTGTGCTAGTGTACAGGATGAGCCATTAATGAAGGATCAGTTGATACAGACAAGCTGAAATTGAAAAGCCTTACACCAGCAAAACACACTGAAGCAACAATTGAAGCAATTACTTGTTACCACAGTCCAAAGACCAGCAACCTTAAGTGCATACAAAGATGGGTGTAAATCATACCTCTGTCCAAGCCCCTGTACCTTTGAGGATCTTAACCAAGCTTCACACTGGAGAAACTAGTCTTGCTAATTCAATTGATGCTGGACTGCCTTCGGACTTGCTCATAACGCAGAAAGTTTGCGTCAGTCTACTTCTGTATAAAATCAGCAGCTACAATATTTTGTGAAAATAATGGGTTGACAAATAGGAGGTTGGGTTATACTCAACTTTTGGTATGGACACCCAGGGCTCTGCAGTGAACTTTAATACACTTGTTAATTATCACTATCAGCCACCAGCTAAATGTGCAGATGGAAGGGTTCCAAAGGCATCCACATCAAATCTGAACAGGAAAGTTGTTAGGTTGGATACAAAATTGGCTTGGTCATTAAAGACAGAGGGCAGCTGTGGAGGGATGTTTTTCTGACTGGAGGTCTTGGACCAGTGGTGTTCTGCAAGGTCAGTACTAGAACCTGTTTTGTAATGATTTGAATAAAAATGTAAGTGGCCTGATTAGTAAGTTTGCAGACAGTGTGAAAATTGGTAGAGTTGTGGATAGTGATGAAGGTTGTCAAAGGATACAGTAGGATATACATCAGTTGGGTAGAAAAACAGAAGATGGAGTTTAATCTGGATGTGAGGTCAAATGCATGAGGAAAGTATACAGTAATTGGTAGAACCCTTTAGAAGTATTGGTCTAAATTGAGATCTTGGGGTGCAAGTCCATAGTGCTCAAGTGGCAACACAAGTGGACAAGATAGTTAGGAAAACCTACATAAGCTTGCCTTCAGTCAGAGCACCGAGTACAAAAGGTGACAAGTCATGTTGCAGCTGTAGAAAACTTCAGTTGGACCACATTTGCAATATTTGTGTGCAGTTCTGGTTGCCACATGATGGGAAGAAGCTTTGGCAAGAGTGCAAAAGGGGTTTGCCAGGATTGGAGTGTATTTTCTATCAGGAGAAGTTGAACAAATTTGGATTGTTTTCACCATAGCCTCAGAGGCTGAGTGGTGACTTCAGTTATAAAAGAATTGAGGCATGGATAGGTGGACAATGTTTCCCAGGATGGAAATGTTCAATGCTAGGGAGCATAGATTTAAAATGAGAGGGAGAGGTTTAAAGGAAATGTAAGGCAGGTTTTTACATTGAGGGTGATAGGTGCCTGGAATGCACTGCCAGGGAAAGTGTTAGAAGCAAATATGATAGCAACGTTTAAGAAGCATTTAAGCAAATATGATCAGGCAGCAAATAGAATATAAACAGTGTAGGCAGATGGGTTGAGTTTAGATGGGCATCATGATTGGCCCAATGTCTGCACCAAAGGGCCTGTTTCAGTGCTGTACCTGTTCTATGAAACACTGTCAAATCACCACAACTGCTCTACATCTGCTTTGTTTTGGGTTGGGAAACAGCCTGATCAGCACACAGCTTATCTAGCCATTCATGCAGAGTAATGCACCTGCAAGAGGAAGGTACATTTTAAAGTGATATGCTGCTGCAGAAACCTTCCAGCTCCCATTCAAAAGGTTAAGGGGAAACCAGTTAGGTCAACCATTGTCCAAGAAATAGAAGATACATTCCAACATGAAGAGCAATTCTTGAGCAAGGTTGCAAAATTTAAAGAAATTTTGACACTGATATCAACAGACTATGGTCAAAGAACAAATTTCAAATGATGCTACAGCAAGACTGTCAATTGTCACTCGCTAGGTATAGTGGTCAGGGGACCTTCAACTGAAGGTGAAATGGCCATTGTCTGCCATAATCCAATGAAATGGAGGAAAAACAGCAACAGACATTCCTCTGACTATTCAAATTCTGGAATGTTCAGTGTGCAATTTATTCAAAGTTAACCAGGACAAGCTGGAGAACCTGGGAACTATAGACTGAGTCTGACAGAGGTGGGTAAGCTGTTGGTGGTAATTCAAAGATTTAGAGGCAAGGAATAATTAGGGATAGTCAACATGGTTTTGTGCATGGGAAATCATAACTCTCAAACTTGAGTTTTTTTTGAGGAAGTAACAAAAGATTGAGGGTAGAATGGTAGATATTGTTTACTTGGACTTCATTAAAGCCTTTGAGATACTGTACGGTGGACTAATTAGTAAACTTAGGATTCAAGGTGAGCTTGCCAAGAGGATACAAAATTGGCTTTACAGTAGAAGATGCAGTGGTGCAGGGTTGTTTTCAGAACTGAAGGCTTGTGGCCAGCAGTGTTCTACAGGGGTCAGTATTAGGTCTACTTTTCTTTGTTACTTATATAAGTGATTAGATGAGAATTTGAGGCATGGTTAGTAAGCTTGTGAATGACAAAAGTTGTGATTATAGTGGGCAGCAAAGGTTGTTATCTTAAAATTACAAAGGCCTTGATCAATTGGGTCAATAGGCTATGAAGTGATAAATGGAGTTTAATTTAGATTAAAGTTTGTTTTCCCCAGGGGGTGGGGGGGGGGGGGAAGGCAGGGCTTGTACAATTAATGGTATGGCCTTCAGTGGTGTCGAACAGAGACCCAGGGTCAGCTATGTAATTCTTTGAAATTTGCATCACAGGTAGACAGCATGTTTAGTGTGGCATTTGGCATGCTTGCCTTTGCTCGGATCGGAGTATGGGAGTTGGGATGTCATGAGGTTATACAGGATATTAGCAAGGCCTATTCTGGAGTACTGTGCCATTCTGGTTTCCTGGTTATAGGATGAATATTAAATTGAAGACAGTCCAGGAAAGATTTAATACAATGTTTTCCAGGAATGGAGGGATTGAGTTAAGAATAGGCTGGGACTTTTTCACTGGAGTAGGAGGTTGAGGGATGACCTTTATAAAATTTGATTTAAAAAATCATGAGGGGGCGTAGATAAACTGAATAGCAAAAGTTTTGTCCCTCAGATGAGGGTGTTCAAAACCTAAGGGAGACATATTTTCAAAGTGAGGAGAACAATTTGAAAAGGAGATTAAGTGGTTAGTGTGTGCAATCTCTTGCTAGAAAAGGTGGATGTAAGTACAGTTACAATATTTAAAATACACTGAGTACATGAGGTTTGGGGGATAGGCCAAATGCAGGTGGGTGGGATGAGTTTAGTCTGAGATGATGGTCAGCATAGGCTAGTTGGACTGAAGTGTCATGCAGCTTGGAAATGACCCTATGATTCTAAATAGTTAAGCTCATGAATAGTTTTTGGAAATTGAGTAAGATGCACACAGTTTACAATATTACATTAAGGCCAGATGATAGACATTCTTTTCACTCCAAGATTTTTTGCATCTGCTTTTGAAAAAGGTGAGTCAAAAAATTGAATCCATGAGCCCACAATTCAGTCTGGTAGTTGGGAATCTCTAAAACCATTGAAAACAATGTTTACTAATTATATTACTTGTGTCATCCATAGGCAAGACCATAAGGAATTACCAATGGCATTCTTATGCCAATCTTGACTGAGTGCTCCAGGGTGGATCTCGTTGTTCAAGGACTAATGTTCCTTATCTAGTGGAGTAATACTCTTGTTCAAGTGAGACAAAACATCTGCATGGTCTCACCTCAGCAGTGGTTATTGCAATGCTCAAGGAAACCTTCACTACACACTGCCCCTGGTTTAGTTATCTTTGACTGTTCCAGTTTTCCCATGATTTCTTTGACCACATTACCAGTGCACTAAGGTACTTGCAGGCAAATGAGGAGGCCTGTAAGAGGGGTCCTCTAATCAAATCCTTGTTGAAGTAGTATGATTTTGTTAGGTTTGTCCTCTGGGCATGTGGAATGCACTGTAGGCAGAGGTAGTGGAGTCAGATACTTTAGAGACTTTTAAGCATCTCTTGGATAGGCACATGGAGGATAGTAAAATATAGGGTAGTTTGATCTTAGTAAAATAATAGGTCAGTGCAACATTGTGGGCCAAAGGGCCTGTACTGTGCTGTTCTATGAAATTTGCTCCATCAGAATTTGTGACAGGCAGTACATTGTGGACACAGCTCTCAACTCTTCTACAAATTATTCAACCATGTGCAAGGAAATGGAAAGGATGCAAGAAAAAAAATCAAGTCTACTAACTAAACCAAGAACTACACTAGTTTCAAAGCACAGGATCTACCATCGCTCCAATGTGAGTTCATGACCAGAACAAGAAACTTTCATTCCTTGTCTACTTTGCACAGAGTCATGGCATTCTCAGCAATAGGATTCTCACTGGTATCCACTAGCAGAAGAGTTTTACAAGACTGGAGCATTGCCCAGAAATCAAAGATGACAACCCACTAAATGGTGAACATATGTCTTTGCAGGAAGACATGATCCTAGGCCTAAAAGAAATGTGGACACAATTAGGCCAATTCATCAGACCATGCAGTGTCCAGTCCTAAGCTCTGTGCCTTTGGGAGGTGAGGATGTAGAATAATGCAAATAGTTTATATACTACTCTAAAATTTGGAAGGGTAGTGCAGTGAATGTGATTAATAGCTACATGCTAATACCTAAACTTGTGCATAGTCAGATCAGGTGGAACTGGGACCTACTTGAAATCCTGCTCAAGCATATATTATGAACACTTATCAAATATTCAGAGTTTTCTTATGATATCCAATCCTTGTGTCAAAAGTATCTGGAATCCAGATCATTGAACATAGCAGAAACTGCTGAATTTATTATGGGAAAATAAACAAATGGCAAATAAGGCTTCACAGTAACACAAAATTGGATTAAAGACTAGTTATAATCAGTAGAAACAATGACACTGGAATTGAAAGAAAAGAAAAAACAAATTTCTTTTAATTCAAGAAATAAAAATTTGTACATTTGCTGCAGCATTAGAGTGTAAATTCATAAATGTATTTAGTAACAATACTATCTGATAGCTACTTTACACAGGGACAATAACATTTATGTAGAAATTATGCCAATTTTGTAAATTCTCAACTGCTTTGAAGTCTAAATTTTTCAAGTGCAGCATTGTTTCATTAATAAACATAACAGCAAACTTGTACTCAGCAACATGCCTTATGAATTAAAGGTCAGTCAACTTGGTCTGAAGTGCTACTTGAAGGATAAAATGTTAACAATGAGAACTCCCTTCAATTGGTGTACTCAGATCATCTTTGTGCATTTTAAACTGACAAGGGTTTACCTTCTCATAAAAACAAATTCATAATTCATTCTCTTCCATCACTTTAAAGTCATGATTGATCTGATTATGGCACCTTGTATGTCTGTCTCATCCTCTGACTCCCTTGCCATTCAAAAATTTAATTCTGTATTAAAAATATTCACTTTCCTCTTTTTTTAAACTGTCCTCTAGTTCTAGACATAGTAGGAACTGCAGATGCTGGAGAATCTGAGCCAACAAGGTGTACAGCTGGATGAATACAGCAGGCCGAGGAGCAGGAAGGCTGATGTTTCAGGCCTAGACACTTCAGAAAAATCTCTAGTTCTAGTGTCTCCCACAAGGGAAAATATCCTTTCAACTTCTGCTCTGTCAAAGCCCCTCAGCATCTTTTACGCTTTAAGATCACCTCTTATTCAAAACTCTAAAGAATACCAGCCCAACTTGTCCATTGTTTTCTCATATGGCAACTCTTTCAACCCAGAAATGGTTGACCAAACCTTCTCTGAACTGGATATCAAACAGTACACATGACTTTAGATGTGATCTCATCCAATGCCCTGTATAACTGTGCCAAAGCTTCCCTATGTCCACATCCCATTCCCTTGGCGATTAACAATAAATTCAATTTGCTTTCATAAACTTGAGCTCTAACTGCGTACAAGCTTTTTTGATTTGTGTACTCTGACAAACCAATCCTTCTGTCCTGCAGAGCTCTGCAATCCCTCTTCATTATTAATAATGAAGGTTTTTGTTTCACCAACGTACACTCCTACATTATCCTCTTTCTCCCAAGGTTTGTCCACTTACTTAAACTGTCCACATCCTTTTGCAGTCTCTATTCCTTCTTCACCACTTACACTCCTACCTTTGACATCAGTAATTTAAGTGAATGACACATTTGGTCTTTTCATCTAAGTCATTGATTGTAAACAGCTGAAGCCCCAGAACACTCATCCGTACAACTTCCAAGTGCTACCTCCCACTAACCTCAATCCACCCTAATGTTACCAACTGCACTATGAGCTTTTATTTTGTGTAGTAAAAAGCATCATTTAAAAGCTGGCACCTTGTTTCAATATTTCACTGAAGCATAACCATTGGTTTCAGACTTCGATTGCATGCAAGTGGACATTCACATGACTAGCTGAATCAAGCTCTTGCTTGGATTGTAGAAACAGGGTAGAACTTTTGCAGGGCTTCTACAATTCAACATTGGTTGAAGATTGTTAGAGTCTCAGTGAAACAGGAAGGATCACACCTAACATTTGCCTTGGCTTGAACTCCTTCCTCCCTAATCTGCGTCATAAACACCATAACATTGCAGCAATTATTTCAAGGAAGATTGGACTTTTAAAGTGTTATTGGCTGGAATGGTCAAAAGGAAGCGCAAGAGCTACTTCTCAGGAACTAGAAAGTCAGTGTATCCCCTTTTCCCTTGGCTTTTCCAGTTGGCATACAGGCAATATTCCAGCAGCAAGGCACTAGCTAGCTGAAACCTAAAAGATGCATGTCAAGCTAGGAAAGTCTGCTAGTTGCATGCAAAATAATTTCCTCTCTGACCCAATGCACTGAAGTCAGAGAGGGCAAAAGTGACTTCTACAGGGGAAGGAGGGTCAGTTTTACAGTCAGCCAGGAGTAAAAACAGGTCTTAATCTTTATTACATTTCCTGATTAATCATAGAATCCCTACAGTGTGGAAACAAGCCATGTGGCCCAACAAGTCCACATCGACCCTCTGAAGAGCATCCCATCTACAACCATTCCCCTATGCTTTCCATGTAACCCTGCATCTGCCATGGCTAACACACCTAACCTACATCCCTGAACACTATGGGCAGTTTAGCATAGCCAATTCACCTAGACTTCCCATCTTTGGACCATGGGAGGAAACCACCTCACCCAGTGGAAGCCCACGTAGACACAGGGCGAATGTGTAAACTCCACACAGATTGTTGCCTAACTGTGGAATTGAACCCAGGTCCCTGATGCTGAGACAGCGGTGCTAATCACTGATCCACCAGGCTGCCCCAACTATTAATTATTTGGCTAAGTGATTCAGAACTGTCACAAGACTAAGTCCAAGTTGTAGTCTCTTTCAGACAGTTCCAGGCACACAATAATTGTCTATCAAAAGTTTAAACTTTTGTGGTAGTCAGTGCAATACAACTTACAAGAGGTCCCATAAGGCATCCTTCAAGATTTGTTGCTGCAATGACAACTTTCCAATCAAAAGATTTCAGCCAGTGTTCCAATCAATCATTCTATAGTGCAAATAGGATAATTATATTGAAGAAAAACAACGAACTTCAGATGCTGTAAATCAAGAACAAAAACAGAAGTTGCTGGAAAAGCTCAGCAGGTCTGGCAGCATCGGTGAAGAAAAATCAGTTAACGTTTTGAGTCCAGTGAACCTTCCTCAGAACTCCAAATTATATTGAAGGATTGTCATAAATGCCAAACAGGCAACGAATACTTTTACACTGTTCAAGGACAACTGATACATAGAATCACAGGACTTCATTTCCATGAAGCTCATCTTAAAGTTAACCTAGAAGTTACGAATGATACTTCCTTGCTTTACAATTGATTAAAAATATGCTTTCCACTTACCAGACTGTTAAGACTGAGGACCTAATTTCTCCCTCATGCGATAGAGGAGACTGTGTTTGTCAATCATGCATTTAAGCCAACTAAGTGTTTTTCCCAACACCTCAACTTCTTTGTGCTTTTGATTTTTCTTCATTGGATTTCTTTCTTTTCTTGACGCAAAGTTGAGGTTAGTAATCCATTTCTGACAATCCTGTAGCATTGTAGAACTTTTAAAATGTTGCTCAGTTTATGAGCTGTCATAGCCCATAGGTGTATTTGCCTTTGAGTTACCAGCAATATTGATTTAAAGCAATAAAAAGCACCTTTTGAAGTTAACGAATGGTCACTAAAATGAACAGCTCAACTTCAGTACTGTGTAGTGGCCCTTACGTCAGTATTTTGAATCCTTATAACCATCATTAACATTCATCAGCATGCATTATGTGTAAATGTGACTCTTTGCTTGGTGGGTGGTCACTTAGACTTATTCAAAGTCTAATGGGGTGTTAAGTTAGAAAGTACATTAAAATGCTGAGTAACAATCATCATTCTTACTCTAACGGTATTTGAATTAATCTAACCATGATAATACTTCAAGAAGTCATACCTTAACACCCACACTTTGAGCTATCACCTTGAAATAACTCAACACAACGATGAAGCTGTCAGTTGTGCTGACGGATTTAAATGCTTTACTTTAAAACTTTGTTTTACTTCATATTTACTTAACCAACAAGTAATAATAAAAACTAATGGTTCAATTTCTGAGGAAATGTTCTCATGATTTTAACTCCCTTCATGCGGCTGAAATGTGGAATTTGCAGAGGTAACATCAAGGTGATTAACTCTGTTTGCTGTTTTCACTTCACCGCCAAATCTCCAGCCTCCCTCCAAACACAACTCTGGTGTGAACAAACATCAGGTTAAAGCCTCATGAAACTATATGAATCGGAGTCCTAAGATGCACTTAGGCTGAAATGAAAACAAAGTCATCATAGCACAGTGGCTCAGGGGTTAGCACTACTGCCTCACAGCACCAAGGACCTGGGTTTGAATTCACCCTTGGGTGACTGTGCAAACTCCACCAGACTTTCTCCCCATGTCTGTGTGAGCCCATAGTCCAAAGATGTGCCGGTTAGGTGGGTTGGCTATGCTAAATTGCCCATAATGTCTAGGGTAGGGTCTGGGTCTGGGTGGGATGTTCTTCAGAGGGTTGGTGTGACTTGATGTGGTGAATGGCCTGCTTCCACACTGTAGAGATTCTATGGTCTATGATATCTGCTTGGTCACTATGCCTCAGGCAAAGTTAAGAACATGGGGTCTACCTCAAATAGTGCTATTAGCATCATTTTGCATTATAAACCAGCTGTCCAGCCAACTGAACTATTGATGTCATTTTATTAGTGCACTGGGCACAGCTGTGATACAGATTCAGTTTAGTGAAACTTCAAAAAAGAAAAAATAGGAAGGCCCAAAAAGGTCTGTTACAATTAATTTTATGGGGTCAGGAGAAGCAGGTATACTGCTGCAGGCTCAAACGTTTCTCTACTCTTTCCCCCTACTCCCCATAATCCTTTAAGCCCCATCTATGACCATGTTCTCTGCACACATAAAACCTAGAACAATCACTGTAAAGAAAATTGTGAAACAAGTAGGAGAACTGTTAAAAATAATACTTATAAAAACATTTGAGAAAATGATCTTTGGTTCAGAGATGGTAGATGTTTTTAATAGGCTGAAAGCCAGAGCCATAACTGAAAGGAAAAGTAACAATGTTTTTCAAAAAAAAGAGTAGTTGACTGGGAAGAAAAGAATACAAACTCCAGCTATGACTGTGGCTATGAGGCACAGTAATAATGAAGCTGACACTGAAAAGAAATAGCTGTAATCAAAAGTCTAAATATTTGTAGAAGTAAAAAATAATTCAAATTATGGGAGCAGCACAAAAAAGCATAAAACTTGGACTGACACTGAGAGGAAAAACGTCAGGTAAATAATTGCTGATGTTAAAAAGAAACAAAACTATACTTAGAAACTGTGAGTGAATAAAATAGAACATAAATTCTATGTACTGGGTTTAAAAAAAAAATCAGCAGCAGGAATTAAAATTCCAAATACCAAAATAAAGACCAAAAAAAAACACAAATGGGAAAAGCTATGCTAAAAGATAAAAAACCACCAACATTGGGGCTTGGGCTTTTTTGTTTTGAAACTAGGCAAATGCCAGAAGCAACAGTTTAAAAAAGAACATGATTCTGATACACAAAAACAAACCAGGCTTACAAAAAGAAAACATTAGTCTGGGCCCATTATGTGGAAATGCTATTTTTTGAGCAAATGCAAATCTGGCAGAGGAAAAGCCATGAGTAACCCTTCTGACTGCTTGTGGACCCACTGCATTTTCAGTTACCAGGAGCCTAATTTTCTGAGGCACCAGATGCTAAAACCTTTCAAGAGTTGATGGATTTAGTTAAAGAATATTATGACCTCAAGCTGCCACTAATTCTGAGATGCTATCAATTGTATTCAGCAGTTCAAAGCAGGGGAATCTGTAGTGAGATCTTTGTCAAAGTTAGGACAACTGGCGGAGCCATGTGATTTTAGACAAACCCTGAATGTGATGCTGAGAGGCTGTTTGGTATGTAGGATTAATGACAACCATGCAATAGCACCTACTAGCTAAAACCTAACTGCACATTACACAGGCATTACAATTGGCTTCATCATTAGAAAATGAAGCAAGTGGAGCATGTGCCACAGGACATCACAATGTAGGTGGACACCGTCATCTGTCTGGCTGAGCTAGCGAACACTGAGTGCAAGCACTTGCAGAGCATCCTGCAGGGCATATCCTGAGCTGAGGGACCCTAGGTCAGCCCACAGCAAAACCCAAAAGCAAACTTGAGCCTCGGCCAAATGACTCTCATATTCTTCAGGATCTGAGCTGACAAGCCATTATAGTTCCTGGTGGACTGGAAGAAGCAAAGTCCTGCCAGGCCTGACTCGAGTAAGAGAACTCATAGACCAGTATCCAGGAGATTGCACACCCTGGAAAGTCACCTACATGTGGTTGGGAAAAGTTAAATTGCTGAGCAACATCCAAATAAGAACGAATCAAAATAAATGTCTGGTTAAATGGTCATGAAGGTCAATGCCAGTGCAGCTGTATCAGTGGTTGCAGAACCAGTCTTTAACAAGATTTGCTTTGGATTCCAACCCTTGAGTTTGCACAAGACCTTAGCCAAACTAAGAACATACACTGGTGAACCATTACAGATTATGGGTACAACTTCAGTTCTGGCTTCCTATGAGAAGCAGTTGTGCAGTTACCACTGATTGTAGTAAAAGGCTTAGGCCCAAGCTTCTTGGGGTGGAATTGATTGAAAAAATTCACTTCAAATTGGTTAAACATTTTTCGATTTGAAAATAGCTGCCTGAATGAAGTCCTAATTAAATATCCAAAAGTTTCTCAGTCCCTAGACCTTCCTATCAAAACAGCCAAGGCCATTTTACATGTTGACCAGGAAGCAATTCTGCGGCTCTGCAAGGCCTGCCCAGTGCCGTTTGCCTCACAGTCAAAAGTAGAGGCAGAAATTAGGAAACTGGGAAATGAAAGAATTATCAAACCCAGTTTGTGGATGGGCAGCATCGGTCGTACAGATTGTGAAGCCTGACGGCTGTGTTCACCTTTATGGGGCTTTTAAGAAAATGGTAAACCACTTCTCCCAGTTGGATAAATATTCAATCCCTTGCATCAAGGACTTGTACACAAAACTGGCAGGGGGAGTGCCGTCCCTCGAAGTTGGACATGAGCCATGCATACCTGCAATTATGACTAGATGAGAGGTCTCAGAAGTATGCCACAATTAATACTCGTAAGTGTTTATGCCAAAATGCAGGACTGACATCTGGGGTACCATCAGCCAGTAGACAATGGAAAACATTTTACAAGGTCTCTCCCAGCTTGCTATTTTTCTGGATGATGTGCTAATAACCAAGACCACCAATAAAGAACACTCAGAGTCCTTGGACACAGTTATTGAACGTTTCTCCCAGGTAGGTGTATGCCTTAGAAAATAAAATGTGTGCCAGTCACTCCAAGTTATCTACTTGGACCAAAGAGTCAACAAGACTGAGTTACACCTGTTGGAAGATAAAATAGGGCGATCAAAGGGGCCATGGCTCCCACGTCTGTACCAGAACTTAGGTTTCTTTTGTGTTGGTGAATTATTACAGAATTTTCACATGTAACCTGTCCTCCGTTTTGGCACCCTTACACCCCCTTTTTCAAAAGGGTTAACCTTTGGAAATGGTCAAATAGCCAAGAAGTAGCTTTTACGAAAGTGAAAAGGCAGCTATCGCCATCTAAGGTGTTGGCCCACTACAACCCCAAGGGAGAGGTGGTGCTGATATGCGATGCCTCCCCATATGAAAACAGGGCAGTATACGTCCAGATAGTGTCAGAAGGTTTGGCAGTCAGCTTTGGTGTGAGCAAGTTCCACCAATACCTTTACAGCATTAAATTTGTCATTGTAATCAGACCACAAACCTCTGCTAAGGCGTAAAGACAAGGCCATGCCGCCCAAAGTTTCTGGTCGAAACTATTCTCAGTGCGTACAGTTACAAGTTGGAACATCAGCCAAGAGACCAAGTGGCAAATACAGATGCTATGAGCCACCTCCCACTGGCAGATATGCCACCTGCGGTATCTCGCTTAGAAGAGTTTGCTTTGATTTTAAACTTTCTGGACAACATTCCAGTCACCGCTGACAATATCTGACTGTGGACACAAGATGATCCTATCCAGGCAAAACTAAAACAGCTGGTAGTGAAGGGGGAAACAAAAAGGGCCGTCACAATCAGGATTGAAACCCTTTTGGACCTAGCAAGACCAGATCACAGTAATGGACAACATATTACCATGTGGAGAAAGAGTAGATTGTTCAGAGTAAAGATTGCGGCCAGATACTGTCCGAACTCCACCCAGGGTCATCCAGGGGTGTCCAAAATGAAAACGTTAGTAATACATTATGTCTGGTGGCCAGGATTGGGTGCGAATCTAGCTGCAAGGTGGGACAATGCCAAGAATGCCAACAAGGACAAAAATTACCACCTGCTGCATCCCCATCGTGGGAATGGCTGGGTTTGCCCTGGACTCAATTACACACCAACTATGCAGATCCTTTCATGGGTTCAATATTCTTGGTCATTGTGAATTCCCATTCAAAGTGGTTGGACCTGCAGAGAATTCATTCAGCAAACTTAGGGATGACGATCAAAAAGCTGCAACTATCGTTTGCAATATATGGACTTCCATTCAATAATGGTCATAGACAATGGGACGTCACTTACGAGCAGGGATTTACAGTATTTCCAAAAGTTGAACAGCATTCGGCATGTTCAAATTGCTCCATACCACATCCTATGTCCAATGGTCTGGCAGAAAGAGTAGTTCAAACATTGAGGCAGGCTTAGATAAACAGCCTACAGCTTCACTTGACTCCAAACTGTCCTGGTTACTGTTTGATTATTGGACCGCCCCTCGTGCAACTACAGAGATAGCTTCAGCAGAGTTAGTGATAGGGAGAAGACTCTGCACAAGGTTAATATTCTGATATTCCTGGACTTGTGGGGGTGGGAGATTTGAAACAGGATCAGAAGTTCCAATGCCAGCCACGTGCCTCCTCTAAGTGAGAGATACAGTTTACTTCAGGGAACCAAGCTTGGTGTCAAAACCACAGAAGCAGCAGGGCATGGGTACAAGGTATGATCAACGCTTGGTCATGTATCTTGACATACAAAGTTCAGGTGGGTGAGGTGGTCCTGAACAAGTAGATCGCGTGAAAGCTGCTACCTCACAAACTGAGCAGGAGCAAAACATACCTGGCCCCTTAGAACAGCCAGAAATGCTATCAGTATAGCATCAGTGGGGTCTCCTCCTAGCGTTGAAGGAGCCTCAGAGTCCAAGATGGATGCAGCCTCGACACCATTACTGCATGAAGAAAAGAGGAGGAAAC
>JAHRHZ010000050.1:15872266-15936121 GCA_024137785.1 Ginglymostoma cirratum
CCCCATGGTATCAATGTGGATTTCACAAGCTTCAAAATCTCCCCTCCCCCAACCGCATCCCAAAACCAGCCCAGCTCGTCCCTGCCTCCCTAACCTGTTCTTCCTCTCACCTATCCCCTCCTCCCACCTCAAGCCGCACCCCCATCTCCTATCTACTAACCTCATCCCACCCCCTTGACCTGTCTGTCCTCCCTGGACTGACCTATCTCCTTTTCTGACAATATTCCTTCCAAAGTATGTATGTCCTCATCTCTCACCATCAGAGACTGACAGGCTCCTACATCTCTTAATAATTTAATTTCCTTACCTTCTCCTCCTGGTACACATGAGTAAACACATGCTAGTAAATTAAAAGAAATCTGACACTTTTTGACCTCTAGCTAGGCTGTACATTATTTTGCAGCTCTTTTGCATCAACTGTGCTTTGCTTTACTGCCTTAACAAAACCGAACTGGTATATCCTGTCCCACTTTTGACTGATTGGTTGATTGATTAGTGACAATACCTGAGGGATTTATTTTTAGACTTCTCTTCCCCAAACCAAGGATTTCTTTATTAACCAGTGGTAAACTGTCTTTACATCTTCAATGAGATCTCCTATTTCCTTACAGCCCCTGAGGATTTTTCTCTTCCCCATTTCTATCCTTCACAGATTGGAATTGATGTCAGAAGCCAAACTTTGATTTATGAACTAACTCAATCATCTGCCATTTTAGCTGCTAATCTTGTAGTTTTACATTTCTGCTTTTCCACGAGTTCTCAATACTTCAAGAAGTGAATTTTTGAACTCCAAAATAAAAATCTAAGAGCATTGTATGTTTGATCTATTTTCAATGCCTTTATCTACCTATCAAAGTTAATTTGTTTGATCCTTTCAAATTCTATGTATATTTGACCAGATGTCCTCCTTAGATTCCTAAAAGATTGTCCACAGGTTTCTGGCACTAGTTCAAATGCACTTAAAGATGGCTTGTTTCATCTCATCATACTCCCCAGATAGTACTTCTGATAATGATGCAAACACATCTGTAGCTCTAACTACCAACTTTATTTGAATCAACACTAACCCCGTGGCCAGCGACCATTTCATTTGTTTAGCCACTAAATCACCACTCCCACCTTTTGCCTTTACCTTCGCCATTTAAAGTCGACTTTGATTTTCCCGTCCAAACTTCTAAAGCTGAAAAGTTCTCTCTTTGTCCCCTTTCTTCATACTCAAAATGTTTCATTTAGAGTCATACTGCTGTACAGCATGGAAATAGACCCTTCAGTCCAACTCGTCCATGCTGACCAGATATTCTAAATTAATCTAGTCCCATTCGCAAGCATTTGACCAATATCCCCCTTCACCCTTCTTATTCCTGTTCCATCCAGATGCCTTTTAAATGTTGTAATTGTACCAGCCTCTGCCACTTCTTCTGGCAGCTCATTCCATACATGCATTACTCTCTGCGTGACAAAGTTGCCCCTTAGGTCGCTTTTAAATATTCCACTCTCACCTTAAACCTACAACCTGTATTATCATAGAATCCCTACAGTGCAGAAACAGGCCCTTTGGCCCAACAAGTCCACACCGACCCTCATAGCACCCACCCAGACCCATCTAATCTACAAATCCCTTAACACTACAGGCAATTTAGCATGGTCAATCCTCCTAGCCCGCACATCTTTGGACAGTGGGAGGTGACCAGAGCACCCGGAGGAAATCCAGGCAGACAAGGAAAGAATGTGCAAACTCCACACAGTCACCCGAAGGTGGAATTGAACCTGGATCCCTGGCACTGTGAGGCAGCAGTGCTAACCACTGAGCCACCATGCCGCCTCTAGTTTCAGATTCTCCTACCTTGTGGAAAAGGCATTGGCTATTCACCCTATCCATGCCCCTCATGATTTTATAAACCTCTACAAGGTCACCCCTCAGCTTGGACACTCCAGGGAAAATAGCCTCAGTCCATTCGGTCTCTCCCTACTTCTCAAACCGTCCAACTCTGGCAACATCCTTGTAAATCTTTTCTAAACTGGTTCAAGTTTCACAATATCCTTCCTATAGCAGTGAGATCAGAATTGAATGCAATATTCCAACAGTGGCCTAACTAATGTCCTGTACAGCCGCAACATTATCTCCCAACTCCTATACTCAATGTACTGACCAAGACCAGCAAGCATACCAAACGCCTTCTTCATTCCTTTTCATATTCAAGCTGTTTTAATTCTTCTGCCTTCTGTTCCACTGCAATTTTCTCTCTATCCCTCTCTCTTTTGCTTTTGCCTTCAATTCAAACCGCTTCATTTGCAATTGAATTTTAGCAATTTCCAATGATTCCGATTGCATTTCTGGCAATTGTAAATGCTGAGCTATTGCTACAATTATCTCCCCTTACCTCGGAGGGACAAGCAACCTCAACTTCACCTCATCTGCCAATTCCACAAGCTTTGCCTTTCTCACAGTCTGTAAACCACTCCAACTGACTTCCTTTATTCATTAATGGGATGAGGGTGTCGCTGGCTAGGTCAGCATTTATTGCCCAGAGGGTAGTTAAGAGTCAACCACATTGCTGTGGGTCTGGAGTCCCATGTAGACCAGACCAGGTAAGGATGGCAGTTTCCTTCCCTAAAAGGACATGAGTGAACCAGATGGGTTTTTCCCCCAACAATCGATTCATTGTCATCAGACTTAATTCCAGATATTTTTATTGAATTTAAATTCCACCATCTGCCATGGCAGGATTCGAACACGGGTCCCCAGAATGTTTTCTGGGTCTCTGGATTAACAGTCCAGCGATAATACCACTAGGTCAACACCACTGTGATGGAAGACTTCTTCTACACCCAGGAAACTCTTAGCCACCAAAAGAGCTAATATTACACAAAGCAGCCCCAATTTAAGCCAACTGAATGCAATTCCCAAAAAGAACACTAACACTTACCACTCACTGTCTTTGAGTCCAATATTCCTAAACCCAAGCTGGAATTCAAGATTTTGATCCTGACAAGAGCCTGCAATTTGTTATAAACCAGAACAAACTCCCTCAAAATATATCAAAGAGATAGCCTGGACTCTAACTTTTGTCTTAGTTAAAGCTGAAAATGAGGTGATGCATTCCAGACGTGATTCAATTGGTTCACTGCTAGACTTTAAGCAAAATACACTTTACTCTTCCAACACAGTTAAAATACAAAGAAGAAAGAACTGGCATAATTTTAACTTTATTGAAATACTTAACAAAATAATAAGTTATTTAACTACTAATCATCAACTGTTCCAATATAGCAACATCCCATAAACATACTCTTGGCAAAGGCAAATTCAGCAAAATAGATTTTCCTCACTTGCTATCTCATCCAGTCCAGGAGAAAAGAGCACCAAAAGAAATAATCTAACAGCAGAGATACAGCTGTATCTATCAGCTTCAAATTCCAAATTAAGCTGAAAGCAAAACTAAAAGCTTGGGCCTATGAGAGTCTGACTCCACACATTCATGCTTCTTTTGTCTAACATTCAGGGAGCTCAAAGCTGTTTACCCATTACTTCTGAAGCAGACATTCTGGGACCTCTCTACAAGAGAAACAGCACAGAACAACTCCCTCTCAAAGGCACAGTACTGTCACAACGGTAAATAGCAGAACCCTTGCAGCATCAAGTACAGTGGGATCTAGGCTACAGACCCACAGTTCCCTGAAAGTGGCAACACAAGTGGATGAGGTGGTCAAGAAGCTATAGTGGCATGCTTGCTTTCACAGAGTATGAAAATTAGCGAGCAAGTCTGCAGCTTAACTTTAGTTAGGCTACATTTGAAATATTGTGTACACACTACACGAAGGTTGTGGAGGCTTTACGGAGGGTACAGAAATGGTTTACCAGGTTGTTGCCTGGTTTGGAGGCTATTAGCTATGAAGACAGATTAGACAAACTTGGTTTGATTTCACTTGAACATCGAAGTTAGTGGGGTGACCTGACAGAAGTGTACAAAATTATGAGGAGCATGGATAGCATGTACAGTCAGAGTCTTATTCCCAGGGTGGAAATGTCAATTACTAGGGGAGATGAGTTTAAGGTAAAAGGGGATAAGTTTAAATGAGGTATGAGAGGCTAGTTTTTTTTATATATATACAGCAGGTGCTAAGTGCCTGGAATGCGCTACCAGAGCAAGTGGTGGAGGTGGATACAACCGTAACATTTAAGTGGCATCTTGGAAGTCATGTTGAGATTGTACAGGACATTGCTGAGGCCTCTTTTGGAAAACTGTGACTAGTTCCAGTCGCTCAGTTATACAAAGGATATTATTAAGCTGGAAAGGGTTCAGAAGAAATTTATCAGGACGTTGCCGGGTATGGAAGGTTTGAGTAATAGAGGACGGCTGGGACTTTTTTCACTGGAGCACAAAAGCTGACAGAAGTTTATAAAATAATTAGGGGTATAGATAGAGTTAATGTTAGTTTTCTCTGGGGATTTCAAAACTAGGGACCATATTTTTAAAGTGAGAGAACAGAGATTTAAAAAAAAAGACAAGGTAAATATTTCACTCAGAGGATGGTTCGCATATGGAATGAACTTCGTGAGAAAGTAATGGATGTAATAATTACAACATTTAAAAGACATTTGGATAAATGCATGAATAGGAAAAGTTTGGAGGGATATGGGCCAGGAGCAGGCAAATGAGACTAGTTTAGTTTCTGATTATGTTTGGCTTTGACTTGTTGGACCAAAGGGTCTGTTTCCGTGCTGTATGACTCTATGATAGATATATGAATAGAAAGAGATTAAGGGATATGGATTGCGCAGAGACAAAAAAGGTTTTTTGTTCAGAAAGGCACCACGTGTTGGTGCAGTCTTGGGTCGGCTGAAAAACCTGTTTCTGTGTTATACTGTTCTTTCTTCTGTTCTTTGTTCACTATCCTGACTTGAAATTGCATGCGTTCTCTTGCTGTTGAGTAAAAATCCTTGTACTCCCTAACAGCACTGTGGGTGTTCCTATAGCCAAAGGACTGTAATAGATTTGGAAGGCTCCTCATCACCAACTTTATAAGAGTATTTAGGGGCAGGTAACAAATGCTGGCCTAGCATCCCCATCCCAAGAATGAAATTTTTAAGAATTGATTATAACCATGTTGAAAAAGCCAGTATAATTGTAATGATCACTGCAGAACTAAAGAAAGAATACCAAATAGTCTGTTTTATGTGGTTCCTAACATCACTGGGTCACTTGGTTTACTTGCAACAAAATAGTTCCTAGAAATAATATAAACTGCAGATGCTGGAGAATCCGAGATAACAAGGTGTGGAGCTGGACGAACACAGCAGGCCAAGCAGCATCAGAGGAGCAGGAAAGCTTGACATTTCGGGCCTAAGAGTCTAGGCCCGAAACGTCAAGCTTTCCTGCTCCTAAAATAGTTCATAACTACACTACACATTGTTCTTATGACCTTGGTGAAAGCTTGTCCTTGCAACTTCCTGTTTAAAAAGCAGACTGACTGGCAGTTTTCTTTCTTTTCTGTTTTCTGTGTTCACATATGATGGTGATTACATTTCCCAAACAACTCCTGACAAATGGCCAGAAGGAATAATCTTCCGAAACATTACAAGTAAGGTATTTATCAATCATTTAGACAGACTAACAAATTGTGTCCTGTTTTGTAGCAGTTTGGATAACACTTTCAAAGCCTAATGAATTAGCATTTTAATAACCTTCAATCTCAGTGCCTTTATTTATGCGAATAAAAACAGTTTACTTTAAAACATGATCTTAAGTGTATTCTTTTTGTCTAAATCAATGATTCAATGAGGGATGTAGGACAGCCTCCCAGCAGCTGCAACAGGTATACCTAAAAATAAAGTGTAACGTTGTATAGCTATAAAACAGGACTTTACATATCCAAAATTCCACAGATCCTGTTGTATCAGTCACGAATGTTGATGGATAATTAAGCAATTAATCTCCACAAACATCCCCATACTCAAAGAAGATGGCCACAGCACCTCAGTGCAAGCGACAAGAATGAAACATTTGCAACCATCTCTATTCAGAAGAAGTGCTGAGTTGATGATCTAAATTGGCCTCGTCTTGAGGCATCCCAGCATCAGAGGTGCCAGTTCCATTCACTCTACATTCATGATTCCAGTCCAATGATGGGCAGGTTAGGTGGATAGGCCATGTTAAATTGCCCATTGTACCTAGAGACGTGCAGGCAAGGTGGATTAGCAATGGGAAATGCAGGGTTACAGGGATAGGGTAGGGGTGGCTCTGGATGGGATGCTCCTTAGAGGGTCTATGTGGATTTGATGGGCAGAATGGCCTGCCTCCACACTTCAGGCATTCTATGATTCTACACGATATCCAGAAGTGCCACCAGAAACACAATAGGTTCTGATAACATACTAGCTAATGAATTGTGCTCTAGAATACGTTTCACCAATATCCAAGCTACTCTTGTACAGCTACAAAACTAACATCTACTTGACAAAGCAAAAAAACTGCCTAACTTTGGAGATATTTGTCCTATTTTGTTGTGAAAAGTCACTGCCCCCCTAAGTCCACTCCCAATCAAGGTTTTAAAAGATGTCATTGACATTGCTATCTATTGGCACATACTCAGCAATAAATTGGTCACCGATGTTCAGTCTAAATTCCAGTTGGGTCCCTCCAGACTTCAATAAAACCTTCACCCAAACATGGACAGGAGAACATTTCAGAGATTAGGTGAGAACATTTGCTCTTGAAATCACCAATCCATTTGAATCAGTATATCAAAAACAGTCCATAGTAAAAATCATGTCAGAGGAAATAAGAGGGAAAATCTCTACTTGGTTGGAGACATGTCTATCATGAAGTTTTACTTGTGGACGATCAATCATCTCAGCCCCAGAACAATGTTGCAGGTGTTGACTAGGATAGTGCACTCTGTCCAAGTATCTTCAGTTGCTTTAACAATAACTTTTCTTTCATCCTAAAGGCTATATAGTGGTACGTCCACCATCTACAAGGCACAAGTATGATAGACTAATTTCCAATTGCCTAGATGCATGTAGATTCAACAGCATTCATTCAGCTCAACACAAGCCAGAGCATCTACCCACAACCTTAAATATTCATTACTGGCACACAATTATAGCAGTATGTACTATGTAAAAGTGAACTTCAGCAAACCACCAAGTTTCTTTTCAAACCTATAACTATTATTAACTAGAAAAACAATGGCAGTAGAGATGTGGAAATACAATAACTTGCAAGTTTGTTCCAAGCCATATTGCTTCCTAACTTCAAACTATATCACCTTTCAGTATTGCTGGATCAAAATACTAGTATGTCTTCACTAATAGCTCTCATTCTGTGCCAAATGGACTGTGGCAGTTCAAGCTGATGGCACATCATCATCTGAAGGGTAATTCAATGAATGGGCAATAAATTCTGGGCTTTCCAGCAACACACTCAGCTTTAAGCTAACTTTTCCATTCCTAGCCCACTGTTTTTCCTACATCTAATAGTGAATAGCATTCTGAACTACAGAAGCATTTTTTTCCCCCTATTAAAGTGTTATGTGTATATTCAAGCATCTGTCTTGTCAGCACATAAAATCAGTATGGTGATTATACTAAGTCATTCGAACAGATTTAAAATCCTCATCACTACATGATTTACAAAATTGTCAACCTCACCATTGGGAAAAAAACGTTATAATATGAAAATAATATTTCCTGATTTTACTTTCCACTTGGAAGATCCATTTTAATCAAAAGTTTCTAATCTTTCCAATGTGTATATTTCAGGTGAATCATTGTTAACTATTACATAGAGTACAATTAGTAGCAATCTGGTTTACATCTGCTGTTGCTGAACAATGTACTTTGAACTGCCATTCTGTAATCTTTTGCTCTATGTTTTGTAACTAATTTTCAGATAGTTCTTCCTTTTGCTCCTTAGCCCTTCAGAAAAACACGATGAACATCAGTGTATTTGCAATCCTAACTGCAAAAAAAAATTATATCTCTTGTACAAGTATTAACTTGATCTTAAGCTTCTTCAGAGGACAGACA
Source organism: Ginglymostoma cirratum (assembly GCA_024137785.1). Taxonomy (NCBI): domain Eukaryota; kingdom Metazoa; phylum Chordata; class Chondrichthyes; order Orectolobiformes; family Ginglymostomatidae; genus Ginglymostoma; species Ginglymostoma cirratum. The sequence continues at coordinate 15,880,299 of JAHRHZ010000050.1, forward strand.
AAGAAAGATTGTTTTTAGGTTTTTTAGTTTCCGATTCCAAAAAGATCATTGCTCTCATTGATTAGGGAATGCCAGCAGAATTTTGAGGTGCGCAGGGACATAGTTATTCCAGTGGACAAGTCACAAAAGTCAGTATGCAGGTGGCACACATATTCATGAAGGCTAAAGCTATGTTATTCCCTATTACAAGAGGACTTGAACTTGAGGATGATCTGCTTCATTTATAGGTGGTATTGGCAAGCCAACTTATTGAATAATATGTGCAGTTTGCTCAGTCATTTAGAGAAGGACGTAATTGCATTGGACACAGAGCTGGGTTACTAGGTAGATATCTGGAATTATTGTGTTGTCTTATGAGGATAGGTTGGACAGTCTGGGTTTGTTTCTAGTGGAATTTAGAAGACTGAGGGATGACTTGATTAAAATGTAGAAGACCAAGAATGGTTTTTGACAAGGTGGATGGGGAAAAGGATGTTCCCTTTTGTAGATGACTCCAAAACTAGGTGGCACAGCATTAAAATTAGTGAAATCCTTTTAGGACAGATGAGGAGATTTTTTTCTTCAGGTTGTACAACTTTTTTTAAAAATATGAAAAGGAGGCAGGGTCACTAAATATTTTCGAAGCTGAAATAGGCAAGAGAATTAAAGATTATCAGAGATAGATGGGAGTATGGAATTTGAAACAGTAACAAATATCAGTCATGGTCGTACTGAATGGCGGAGCAGGCTTAAGCAGCCAAATGGTCCATTTTTGCTTCTATTTCACATATTCTTATGTTCGTACGATCTGCAGTCTGGTTAAGTCAATATAGTGCCCAGCATCAAAAGAATGGCAAGTCCTTATATAGTTGGTATTGATATCTCATGACTTCAGGTGAAAGAATATTAAGGAAATTCCTGGCTGATGAGCATGACCATGTCCAGGCAATGATACCACTCAATTGATAGATCCATACTTGTTCAACTGTTGTAGGAAAAGCTGACGGAAGCAAGTACAGAATTTTTTCTGGATCTGCGACTCCAATATCCATTACCAAATGAGATTCAGTTGCTTCACTAATAACCAAATTCTGAAAAATCAGAGCTCCCAGACCAGTCTGCTAGAGGTCATGGGGAAAACAACATGAGTGATTACCTATGGTAGTACATCCTCACAAATTTAGCCAATGCTAACATGGCTATTAAAGGCATACATGGTTGAAATGACCACTGCATAATACTCATGATATCAAAATCTAGCCTCAAAAGTTAGCGACAAAAACAAATTGCTGGTGAAACTCAGCAGGTTTGGCAGCATCTGGGGGAAGAAAGCAGAATTAACATTTAGAATCTGGTGACTCATCAACAAAGCTGGTGAAGAGTCACCAGATTCAAAAATATTAACTGTGCTTTCTTCCTACAGATAATGCCAGACCTGCTGAATTTTACTAGTAATTTCTGTTTTTGTTCAGATCTCCAGCATCTGCTGTTCATTGTTTTATATTACTGAAAATTAGAATATCCCAAATCATGTAGCATTATCCTTCAAAATCAGACAGACCAATTACAATTTGAACAGTATAACGCTGAGGCTTCCTGAGACTCCGTAGGCATGCAAGTTGGCATGTTATTACCATCTATAACCTCGTGGCTAGTACACCTGTCACTTCTTCATTACTACCTGGGAGATCAATTTTGATTCAGAGAGAAGTCTAAAAAGGACCAGCAACACACACTTTACAATAAGGTTACAGGCTAATACAGTTACAACAAATAGCTACCTGCTTGCTAAACATTAAAAGCAATAGACTATTTTAGTTTTCATGGGATACACTGCTGGTTTGTTGTCTATCCCTTATGCCCTTGAACTGATTAGCTTGCTAAACAGTTTCAGAAAGCAGCAGATACACACACACACACACACACACACAAAAAGTAAATGTATTGTTTACTTTTGTATTGTACTAATCACATTGAATTGCGTGGCTGTGCTTTTAGTTATTTCCTATTAATGAATATAAACTAATTGTGATGAAGCTCTGTGTACTGGGTGTGTCTTGTGGTCGAAGAATTGGAATATCAAAGAAGAAACTGGTACCCCAACCAAAGACCGCATCGTGAATATAACAGCAGGAAGCAGGGTGGGACAAAGAACAAAGAAAATTACAGCACAGGAACAGGCCCTTCGGCCCTCCAAGCCTGCGCCAATCGAGATCCTCGGTCTAAACCTGTCATCTATTTTCTAAGGGTCTGTATCCCTTTGTCCCCTGTCCATCCATGTACCTGTCCAGATACATCTTAAAAGACACTAACGTGTCTGTGTCTACCACCTCCGCTGGCAACTTGTTCCAGGCACCCACCACCCTCTGTGTAAAGAACTTTCCACGCATATCTCCCGTAAACTTTCCTTGTCTCACTTTGAACTCATGACCCCTAGTAACTGAGTCCCCCACTCTGGGGAAAACAGCTTCTTGCTATCCACCCTGTCTATACCTCTCATGATTTTGTAGACCTCAATCAGGTCCCCCCTCAATCTCCGTCTTTCTAATGAAAATAATCCTAGTTTACTCAATCTCTCTTCATAGCTAGCGCCCTCCATACCAGGCAACATCCTGGTGAACCTCCTCTGCACCCTCTCCAAAGCATCCACATCTTTTTGATAATGTGGCGACCAGAACTGTACGCAGTACTCTAAATGTGGCCGAACCAAAGTCTTATACAACTGTAACATGACCTGCCAACTCTTGTACTCAATATCCCGTTCAATGAAGGAAAGCATGCCATATGGACGATATTGGTGAAGACGTAGATTTTTACCAAAGTCTGCAAAGAAATTTTAAAGGCTATGCTGGAACTGTAACAGTACAATAACTCCCTGTTCCATTGACTATAAAGATGTCTCCTTCTACACTCTAGCATAGAAGCAGATAAGGGCATGGGAATAACACCTCGGACAACTGCCCATATTTATTCAAACATGACCTCGAATAGTACACCAGAGAAAATACATCTGGCCATAACTTTAACAAGAGTGATGTCATTAAAACAGGTCCAGAAACAGGTATTACCTTATATTGGTCACATTCAATGTAAGAAAGAGGTGATAAAAAAAGGACTTGGTGAACAATTTGCTGTTACAGTCAGGTGGAGTCAGAGTCATAAAGATATACAGCCCAGAAACAGATCCTTCGGTCCAACTCTCCCATGCCGACCAGATATCCTAAATAAATCTAGTCCCATTTGCTAGCCATTTGGCCCATAACCCTCCCAAACCTTCCTATTCATATACCCATTTAGATGCCTTTCAAATGTTGAGATTGTACCAGCCTCCACCACTTCTTCTGGCAGCTCATTCCATACACACACCACCATGTGCGAAAAAGTTGCCCCTTAGGTCCCTTTTAAGTCTTCCCCTCTCTTCGTAAACCTACGTCCTCTAGTTTTGAATGCCCTACCCCAGGGAAAAGATCTTTTCTCCTTACCCTTTCCATGCACCTCGTGATTTTATAGGCCTCTCTAAAGTCACCCTTCTGCCTCTGACACTCCAGGGAAAACAGCCCCAGCCTATTCAGCTCTCTCCCTCCAGCTCAAACCCTCCAACCTTGGAAATATCCCTTAAATCTTTTCTGAACCCTTTCTATAGCAGTGAGATCAGAATTGCACGCAGTATTCCAAGAGTGGTCTAACCAATGTTGTGGACAGCTGCAACATGACCTCCCAACTCCAATACTCAATGCACTGACCAATAAAGGCAAGCATACCAAATGCCTTCTTCACTATGTTATCTACTTGCGACTTCACTTTCAAGAAAGTATGAACCTCCACTCCAAGGTCTCTGTTCAGCAACACTCCCAGGGCCTTACCATTATGTGTATAAGTCCTGCCCTGATTTGCCTTTCCAAAATGCGGCACCTCACTTATTTAAATTAAACTCTATCTGCCACTCCTCAGTCCATTGGCCCATCTGATCAAGATCCCTTTGTACTCTGAGGTAACCTTCTTCGCTGTCCACTTCACATCCAATTCTGGTGTCATCTGCAAACTTACTACCCATACATCCTAAATTCACATCCAAATCATTTATATAAATGACAAAAAACCCAGCACCAATCCATGTGGCACACCACTGGTCAAAAGGCCTCCAGTCTGAAAAACAACCCTCTATCACCACCCTCTGTCTTCTACCTTCAAGCCAGTTCGGTATCCAGACTGACACAAAGAGTTTCTACAGGTACATGAGGAGCAAGAGATTGGTGAAGACAAATGCAGGTCCCCTACAGACAGAAACGGGGAAATGTATTATAGGGGACAAAGAAATGGCTGAGTAACTGAATACGGTCTTCACAAAAGTGCACACAAGTCAGATACCAGAAATGTTGGAGAATGCAAGATTTAGTGAGAGGGACAAATCAAGGGAGATCAATACGAGTAGAGAAATGGTGCCGAGAAAGTTGATGCGATTGAAGGCAGATAAATCCCCAGGGCCTGATAATCTACATCCCAGAGTACTGAAGGAAGTGGCTCTAGAAATAGTGGATGCATTGGTGGTCATCTTGCAGGATTCTATAGACTCTGGAACAGTCCCTGCAGATTGAAAGGTAGCTAATATCACTCCAATATTCAAACAAGGGGGTAGAGAGAAAAAACAGAATTATTGATCAATAAGCCTAACAGCGGTAGTGGGGAAATTTCTCAAATCCGTTATCAAGGACTTTATAGCAGAGCAGTTAGAAAGCAGTGGCAGGATCAGACAGTCAACATGGATTTACGAAGGGGAAAATCACACTTGACAAATCTGTTGGAATTCTATGAAGATGTAACTAGTAGATTTGACAAGGGGGAGCCAGTCAATAGGATATATTTAGATTTCAGAAAGCGTTTGACAAAAGTTCCGCATAAGAAACTATTGTGCAAGATTAAAGCACATGGACTGGGGAAAGTGGATTGAGATGGTCAGAAAACTGCTTGTTAGAGAGGAAATAAGGAGGAGCAGTTAACAGTCTTTTTCAAGTTGGTAGGCAGTAATTAGTGGGGTGCCACAGGGATCGGTGCTGGAACCCCAGTTGTTCACAATATATGTTAATGATGTGGATAAGGGAACAAAATGTGATGTCTCAAAGTTTGCAGCTGATAGCAAGTTGGGTGGGAGGGTGAAGTATGACGAGGATGCAGAGATCCTTCAGCATGATCTGGACCGGTTGGGTGAGTGGACAAAATCAACGGTAGACCCAGTATAATATGTAGAAATGTGAGGTTATTCACTATGACAGCAAACATAAGCAGGCAGATTACTACCTAAATGGCTGTAAGTTGGGAGACGGGAGTGTGCAGCAGGACCTAGGTGTTCTTGCGCAGTGGTCACTGAAAGCAAGCATGCAGGTGCAGCAGGCGGTAAAGAGGGTAAACTGTATGTTGGTCTTCATTGAGAGAGGTTTCAAGTACAGAAGCAGGAGTGTGTCATTACCTTTATACAGGGCCTTGGTGAGGCCACACCTAGAATCTCGTGTGCAGTTCTGGTCTCCTTTTCTGAGGAAGGATGCTCTTGTTCTCGAGGGAGTGCAGTTAAGGTTTACCACTCTGATACCAGAGATGGCAGGACTGACGTACAAGGAGAGACTGACTAGATTAAGATTGTATGAGATCACCCCCACCTCATTCATCTGAACTCCAGCGAAAACAAACTTATAAAATTCTAACAGGACTATACAGGGTAGATGCAGGGAGGATGTTCCTTATGGTGGGTGTACACAAAATCAGGGGTCAGAGTCTGAGGATTCGGGGTAGACCATTTAGGATGGAGAAGAGGAGGCATTTCTTCAACCAAAGAGTGGCGAGTCTGTGGAATTCATTACCACAGGAAGTAGTTGATGCCAAAACATTGAATGTATTCAAAAGCCAGCTAGATTTAGCACTTGGGGCAAATAGGATCAGAGGTTATGGGAAAAAAGCAGGATTAGCCTATTGAGTTGGACGATCAGGCATGATCAATGATGAATGGGCTCCTCCTGCCCCTACCTTCTACGTTTCTAACCAAATAGCTAGTTCTCCCTGGATTCTGCGTGATCTCACCTCACTAATCAATCTACCATGGTGAACCTTGTTGAATGCCTTACTGAAGTCTATATAGATCACGTCCACCACTCTGTCCTCACCAATCATCTTCGTTACTTCTTCAAAAGGCTCAATCAAGTTAGTGAGACAATTTCCCACACACAAAGCCATGCTGACTATCCCTAATCAGTAGTGTGTTTAATCATCTGCTCAGTGACACCCAGTTTGGGTTCCACCAGGGCCACTCAGCTCCTGATCTCATTACAGCCTTGGTTTAAACATGGACAAAACAGCTGATTCCAGAGGTGAGGTGAGAGTGACTGCCCTTGATATCAAGGCTCCATTCGACCGAGTGTGACATCAAGGAGCCCTAGCAAAACTGGAATCAATGGGTATCGGGGGCAAACGCTCCAGCGGTTGGAGTCATATCTGACACATATGAAGATGGTCGTGGTTGTGGGAGGTCAATCATCTCAGCTCCAGGACATCTCTGCAGGAGTTCCTCAGGTTAGTGTCCTAGGCCCAACCATCTTCAGCCACTTCATCAATTGCCTTCCCTCCATCATAAGGTCAGAATTGGGGATGTTCGCCGATGATTGCACAATGTTCATCTCCATTCATGGCTCCTCAGATACTGAAGCAGTCCATGTCCACTTGCAACAAGGCCTGGACAATATCCAGGCTTGGGCTGACAAGTAGCAAGTGACATTCACACCTCACAAATGCCAGGCGATGACCATCACCAATAAGAGACAATCTGACCACCATCCCTTGACATTCAATGGTGTTACCATCACTGAATCCCCCACTATCAACATCCTGGTGGTTACCATTGACCAGAAACTCAACTGGGCTCACCACATTAACAGAGTGGCTACAACAGCAGGCCAGTTACTGTGGCGAGTAACTCATCTCCTGTTTCTTCAAAGCTTATCCACCATCTACAAAGGCACAAGTCAAGAGTGTGATGGAATACTCCCCACTTGCCTAGATGATTGCAGCCCCAACAACACAAGAAGCTTGACACCATCCAGGACAAAGCAGCCTGTTTGATTGGCACTACATCCACAAACATTCACTCCCTCCACCACCAACATTCAGTAGCAACAGTATGTACTATCTACAAGATGCACTGCAGAAATTCACCAAAAGATCCTCAGACAACACCTTCAAAACCCACGACCACTTCCATATAGAAGGACAAGGGCAGCAGATATATGGGAACACCACTACCTCCAAGTTCCCCTCCAAGTCACTCACCATCCTGACCTGGAAATATATCGCTGCTCCCCTTCACTGTCACTGGGTCAAAATCCTGGAATTCGCTCCTTAATATCATTGTGGGTCAACCCACAGCAGGAGGAATGCAGCTGTTCAAGAAGGCAGCTCACCACCACCTTCTCAAGGGCAACTAGAGATGGGCAAGAAATGCTGGCCAGTCAATGACACCCACATCCCACAAAATGAATAGAACAAAAAACAAAAAAAAACAGGTCAGGAGATCTATTGGGACTTCTAAGCAACTGGTACCATTTTGTGAATATACTATTGCACAGAAATTTAATAAAGGTCTATCAGATTATTTGGAATGATATCCAGGTTACTGTGTGTTATTGATATTTGGTTGACGACCTCTAGACGCAATGGTTTGGGGGTGGTGGCAGCAGGGGGGGGGGGTGGGGGAGGAGGTTACAATTCAGAATAGACCACATTTTTGTATGGAGGTATACACTGACATCAGGTTTCCTTACGAAAGGATGTTAGTAACCCAGATGAAATTTTACAACAATAGTTTCACGGTCACCATTACAGAAATTACCTGGATTAATTCTGGGTTATTTAATAGAATCTAATTTCCACATCTGCCATAGCAGTACTTGAATCTATGTCTCCAAACAATTAAGTGAATGAATTTGAATTAGCTTTATTGTCACTTGTACGCAGTTGTGTACAGTGAAAAGTTTACAAGGTACCTTGGTACAGATTCTTAGGGAAAAAAAATCATAAATAAAAATGTCCAGCATTACAGATTGTAGGATTAAATTAGAAAATAGAGAAATTAAAGTTCAGATCAACTGTCTATGCTGGGCCGACCAGTTGGACTACTACTCCAATGACATTAGATTATTATTAATGACAATTGATAAAGTTACATTAATCCACAGCCAACAGATTAAAACAAGGTTGTATGGCTGTTTCACATCAAGTTGTCAATGCCAGGCAACTAGCAGGAGGAGATTCTATAAATTATTCCCATTGTAAACATGGCATAAGAGACAAGTAGATAGAGTCTCATGAATGGATCATTCTTTCTAATTCTCTCACGTCATTCTCACCATATATATGTGAAAATGTGCTAAACAAATGTTTTCAGGTCCCTCATTGGATTCTGATGAATAAGGCAGGCTTCACTTCGGTTTCCTCAACAGTTGCCAATTAAAAGTAATGCTTTGTAAAAAGTCTCTTTCCAAAGAGATATATGGGGAAGTGTTCTCCCCAGTTTCATAACACTCTTTAATGCTTCTGGTCACAGTTACAAAGCACCATCTCATCCATATCAACCCTCAAACTACCATCACCACTTTGACCAAGTCCACTGCCAGTGATGTAGATGGTCAGCGACCTGAACTTAACTGCTGCAGAAAGGCCTTAGAAAGTGCAACAAACACTAGCCAGTTGCCCACATTATTAGATAAGATCTACGGCCTAATAAGCAAGTCTCCTTAGTCAGGTGCATAAACTAAATTCAAGTCCAGGCAAATTTCTGCCCCATCATATGGTGCGGTATTAAGTTTCACAGGTCAGAAGATTCCGGGTGCTTCGCTCTGACTTATGCCAAAATTGCTGATCATTGTAAGTGTGACACATTGCGATTAATTCCAGGATATGAAGCTGGAGTTCCTGCTTCAAATTACTGACAGGTAACTTTTTCCTGGTATTTGCATGCATGCACACATGTACATCAGTTGAAGACAGGTACAATATAATAATGACGTTGCCTCAAAAATAAGTAAAGGTCACTTGGGTTCCTTTTGGCCATTGAATCAAAACTCAGCATCTTGAGAGGAAAGAAAAAAAAATGGGGAAGTGAGAATTGGAAAAGGAGAAAGGACAACAAATAAACTTTACAAAATTAGTTGAAAATTGGTGTACAAAGTTGTAAAATAATTTGCTTTAACGATACATGATAGAAATGAAAATTATACAGTTTAAATAATGGATTCTGGACAATGCACATTTGATCATTTAAGCAACAGTTTATTTAGAGTCTCTTATTTATTTCCTTTTTTAGATTGATGTTAATGATACAAATTTTAAACAGCTTTATCACTTCAAATAAGATCTTCTAGTTTTGACTTTAAAAGTACTTTTTGTTAGTCAACTGGAAGTTATATCAAAGAAGGATCATCTTCCAAAGTCCAATCCAGCTTATACAGATAAATGCACAGTGCAGCATATTGTGTGTCTCCACATAGGATACATTAATCATAAGTGGACTTGGAATGTTTCACACAAATTAATTTCACCATGATTTACCTAATATAGACATGTACAAAACCTACTGTCCTAATTGCTAAACTCTCAAACCAAAACTATACAAACAAGCATCAACTAACAACTGGAATAAAACCTTCAAACACTTCTAATATAACCTGATATGACATTCTAAGTATATAAAACTCCTATATGGCAAATGGGGATGTCAGCTATAAATGGTGCAACATACTGAAAATACACAGACTGTATAATCTAACATGTATATCATGAACTTAGCTTTATTTAATGGGTTATTTTTAACTCACAACTATAAAGAATTACCTATTAAAACAGAATTAATTTGGATAAAAATGGAAAGGAAGTCTTTCTCGATATTGTAAAGCAGCAACTTGTGCCTACTCTAATTTCATTCTTTCCATTACCTAGTAATACCCCCATTTGAAAATTTGCATTTTATACCTATTAAAAAACCAACAACCTTTTAAACTATGGTTTGCATATTCGATGTAACTGAATACAAAATATACATTTTGACTTCAACATGAGGAAACTTAAAATATTTTCTATTTTTTGGGAAATATTAAAGTCAGATCAAAGAGTCACGTGGTGGTCTCCAGAGACCACATAAGATGAATGCATGGGCTGAAAGTGAATGCAAGTTTACATTCTCTTGGGATATCCTGCCATCTACGTTTATTTTTATTGTACTGCATACTGACTTCCATTCAACTGGATACATTGCAAACGTGGATGAGTGTAAGACTTTAATGAGAGGCAGCATTTTACAAGTTCTCTACTATACTGCGTTACCGTTGTGTTAGCCAAATTTCCCCCTTCTGGACTTAAGAATGGAATAAGGAATCAATTCTGAAACTGGCAAAGCTGTACATCTTCTGGATTAACACATCATCAATAAAGCTTTTTCCCTAACTTCTCCTTCACATCAGCCTAAGGTTGGCTTCCACAAGAGTGGCTACATTGGATGATATGATTCCATAATCTCTCCTGCTAAAATGATTATGCTGCCAAATATTTAACCCTCAAAAGCCAAGGCTGAGAATTTAAACTGTACAAAATGTTCAAATTACAGGAGTATTTATATTCCCTTGCTTAGATACAGAAAGCTGCATAGATTGTGAAACTTTGATAAAATTTAAATGTTCTTTTGCACATTGGTTTTCCTAACAATAACGTGATGATATTCCCCTGGAACAAATTTTGTCTCCAGGCCAGGAGCTGCGTAGTCAATGGCCCTATATAAGGGAAGATTGTTTTATAATCAGAGCTATTCTTAGAACGACCAATCTGTGAGCTCCCACGATACTTTGATCCCATGAATGACGTTCAAAAATGAAGTAGAAATTCCCATTACAGAGGTTGAATGTCTGCAGTACAAGGTAAATACTATTGAACACATTCCCCTCATAATTGTTTCAGAAATGAATCACTACTTTTACACTAAGGTTATTTCCAGAAAAAAAAATTCTGAGCTGTCTACAAAGTGTGTTTTTCAAATATTAATTGAGAAATAAGAAAATATACATTACTTTACATGAGCTTTTTTTTTAAATTACACTTGGCACCATGCCTAGGTCATAAGACCATAGAAACATTGTACAAAAAAACTGGTGTAGTCATGTCCCACATGGAAGTGGCCCATGTCTAAGTGGTATTTTTGGATTGCTAGTGGCAACTGCAGACCTTGCAGGGTCCCAATATGAAACAGTACCAAACTTAACTGATACTTGAATACTTGTAATGATTCACAAACATTTATGATAAATTTGATTAAAAATGAATTTATACATCTGTACACAACCCATTCAAGTTGTAGAACAGCATTCACGAATGTGAAAAGGCTACTTGTGAAGGCTAAGCATATTTACAGGAATTTGTACACTGTAGTTGTTCTGCATTATTTGATGAATGCATTTTATTATCACAATTGGTCCCACTTTTCTAAACAAATCTAATATTTTCTACTGAATATTCCTAACTAATATGAATGATGTTACGGCCACGTGTATTTTACAGTAAGAATACAATAAGTGAATTTGGAACAACTTAAGATTTTAAAAAAAGTATAGCTTAAAGGGAGTCAGTCATGCCTGAGCCAGCATATTAGCATCAGCGATGCCGGTGCTGCCATCCCTCCTCCACTGCTTCGAAGCCATCTTCTTCAGACCCAACCAACGAAGTCGCCAATCCTCAGGTGCTGTCTTTCGCTGCTGGCTGATAGTCCGCCGCCACCGCCCACATCAGATCAACTAATGTCAAAGTTGAGTCTCTCACTGCCCATCTCGACGTTGGTGTGATGCCGTTCCACTAGCGCTTCACCGCTGCAAGTGCCGGACCTAAGCAACAAAGTCGCCGATCCTCAGGCACCATTTTTCACCGCTTGGCCTACCTCATCAACATCAATTCTGCCAATGTAGCAGTTGTCAATTCTGATGCCAGGTCCTAATCTTGCTGAGCCCTATTGCAGATCTGCGCTGGGCCCGCTCTCTGCCAGGCTAGGCCCACTCAAGATCTGTGCTGGGCTCTAGCCATCGCTGCCGTCATGTAGTAACAGTACAAAAAGTATAATAAAATAAAAAGTTCATATAAAAGTGATAGCCACAATTTGAAATTACCTTTTTACAACCGTTTCCACCATCAGATAGGCAATATGGTTATCGGGTCAGATTAGAGATTCCATCCATTCAGCTTTAAATACAAAATAAACACTAATACAATGAGAGAAGCTTGTAAAGTCACTGAGATTAGATCGTGTATCAGAAATCGGTCAAACTAAACCTACTCTACACTTTGTAAGAAAAGTCTTACTCAAATAAAACATGCAGGTTTCAGAACATGAAAACACAAAACAAAAACCGCAGCAGTTTAAAACACGCATATCACATCTGACAGGCAAAAACACGATAAACATTTCACCCAAAATTTGTCTAGTATTTTTTGTTCAACTGCTGACTGGTCAGTTATTCAGTATTTTTGGCTTTTTCTTATTACAGGCTTTCAGGTTTGCAAGTAGTTATTACTGAGTTATAGAGTCATACAGTATGGAAACAGGCCCTTTGGTACAACGAGTCCATGGCAAATATGTTCTCGAACCAAACCTGCCTACATTTGGCCCATATCCGAACAATCCTTTCCTTTTCATGTACTTATCTAAATATCTTTTGAACATTGTAACTGCACCTGCATCCACCACTTCCTCCAGCAGTTCATTCACACACAAATCACTCCCTAAAAAGGTTGCCTCATCTTTTTAAATCTTTCTTCTCTTACTATAAAAATATGTCCCCTAGTTTTGAACTGCCTCACCTAGGGAGTAGGCCCTTGCTATTCACCTTATCTATGCCCCTCATGATTTTAAACAAACTTCTATAAGGTCACTCAACTATCTATGCTCCAGCGGAAACATGTCCCAGCTTATCCAGTCTAACTCAAATCTTCCATGCCTGGCATTTGAGACATGATTTGCCTTGCACAAAGTCATGCCCACTATCCTTAAATCAGTCCTTGTCTCTCCAAATGCATATAAATCCTATCTTTGAAATCGCCTCCCACAACTTACCCCACACTGTCAGACTCACAGATCTACAGTTCCTAGGCTTCTCCTTACAGCCTTTCTGAAATAAAGGCACATCAGCCACCCTCCAAGTCCTCTGCTAGGAATCTCGCAATTTCTTCTAACTTCCTACAATATCCCAGGATACACTTGATCAGGTCCCAGAGATTTATCCACCCTAATGTTTTCTAAGGCCTCCAGCACTTCCTCTTCTGTAATGTGAACTCTGTTTTCAAAACATCAATATTTATTTTCCTGAGGTTCTCTAGCCTCCATTTTTACATCAGTAAAAACTGATGCAAAATATTCATTCAGTACCTCTCCCATCTCCTGAGGTTCAACAGATAGATGACATTAAAGATTAACAATGGGTTCTATTCTCTCACTAGTTGTTCTTATGCTCTTAATGCACTTGTAGAATCTCTTTGGATTATTCTTAACCTTATCTGCCAAGACTATTTCATATCCCCTTTTTACTGTCCCGATTTCCCTGTTTATATAAAGAGTACAGGGGCATTTTTAAGAGATACAATTGAACCCAGTTGATTATATCTAATATAATATTCTCTTCTTCTCTGAAACTGCAATATCTTTATTCATCTACTCCCTACTCTTACCAGCCTTACTCTTCACTCTAACAAGAACGTAGTGTCTCTGAACTCTCATTATCACACTTTTGAAAGCCTCCCACTTGTTGGTTGTCCCTTTACCTGCAAACAATCAACTTTTGAAAGTTCCTGTCTTTAAAATTAAAATTAACCCGACTCCAAATAAGAACTTTAGCTTTTATGGAAAGCCTATCTTTTCTCATAACTATTTTAAGACTATTTTAAAACATGATGAAGGAGCAGCATTACGAAAGCTTGTGATTTCAAATAAACCTGTAGGACTTTAACCTGCTGTTGTGTGACTTCTGACTTTATTTTCCAAAAGAAGGTCAAGCTTCCTAGTAGGTACATTCAAAAATTGATAAAGAAATTATTTTGAACATTTAAATTAAGCTCTTAACACTATGACAGTCTCAGTTAATATTTGAAAACTTAAATTTCCCCTATTACAACAATATTATTCTTAGGTATATCTGAGATGTCTCTACATATTTGCTCTTCAATTTCCCTCTGACTATTGGGGGTGGAGTGCTATAGCACGATCCCATTAAGATGGTCATCCCTTTCTCTTATTTCCAAGTTCTATCCATACAGCTTCACTGGATGATCCCTCAGGAACTTTGTTTAATAATATATTGTTCTACTACTTCAAAGTGTCAGTATTTTACTGATTGACTGAATAGCAGTAAGATATTTCAGGTTGCAGTAAAATGACACATCTGTTGGTCAAGATAACATTGGTTTGAATCTAATAGGTTTACAATTAATGGTAATATTGTGAATTATTTAAACAAATTGGAAAATTTTGTACTGTGGACCAATAACACTACCACGAACCAGATTTTCATTCGAGGCAGGTAGTGGGAGTTGGGAAATTTCCCAGCTGAGCCCACTTTTCGATAGAATGCAGCCACAGGGAAGGATCTTTACCTCAAGCCACACCCCCATCTCCTATCTACTAACATCATCCCACCCCCTTGACCTGTCCGTCCTCCCTGGACTGACCTATCTCCTCCCCACCCCCCTACCTACACTCACCTTTACTGGCTCCATCCCCGCCTCTTCGACTTGTCTGCCTCCTCTCCACCTATCCTCTCCTCTATCCATCCTCTATCCGCCTCCCCCTCTCTCCCTATTTATTTCAGAACCCTCTTCCCCTCCCCCATTTCTGATGAAGGGTTTAGGCCCGAAACGTCAAGTTTTCCTGCTCCTATGATGCTGCTTGACCTGCTGTGTTCATCCAGCCCCATGCTTGTAATCTCGGATTCTCCAGCATCTGCAGTACCTTTTGTCTCTGATGCAATCAGGTCAGCTGACTTATGTGGAGTGGAGGCAGCCTCCGAGTTTGTTGGCAGTCAAGAATAGCTGTTTAGTGGTTTAATAGGCCTGTCTCAGTGCTGTAGGCTTTGCTCAAGTAACAGACTAGGTAAATATGACAGATTTTCTTCCCCAAAAAGGGCATCAGTGAACCAGGCGGGATTTTACAACAATCAAAATTGGTGACAACTAGAGCAGCCTTTTAATTTCAGACATTTTTTAAACCAAAGAATTCAAATTCTACCACGTTTTAACCCACGTTTCCAGAGCATTCACTTGGGCCTGTGGATTACTGATCGAGTGACGTTACCACTACGCCTCTGCCTCCCCTTATTACCAAACAAGGTTTTATTTTGCTAGTTATGATTAAATAAAGAAGTTGCATTTATAAAGGCACATTTTAAAATGTCTTGAATGGCTTTAGAGCCAATCATGTATTTCTAAGCACAGTCTTTGCTACGATTTAAGAAATTCAGCAGCCAATAAGAGCACAGGATGATTTCACAAAAGAAATAAGTGACCATGAAATCTATTTAGATGTTGGCCGAGGGATAATTGTTAAGTCGGCACATCTCTATCCTTCTTAGCATGGTGTCATGGGATCTTTTATGACCATCTAAGGAGGCAGAGACACTCATTAATACCTCAACCAAAATATAGCACTTAGAGTGCAGCACTTCAAGTATTGGAATTGGGTGCCAGCCTAGGTTCAGTTTTGTTCAAGCAAGCCTGAAACTTTAATGTTTAATGTATTTTCTAATCAACATGTTCAGAGCTGTTATTACATTCCTCTGGAACAGGTGGGACTTGAACCTAGACTCTGAGGTAGCAACACTACTACGCCCCAAGACCCCTGCCTTTAAAAGGTTTAAGCCTAAATTATATAAGTAAAAAACTAGTTGAGTTCAGCTTACAAATCTGGAATGTGCTCATTAGTTTCAGGTTGCAGCTTGTAAACACCAAGCGTTCAAGAATCATTTGCATCCGCAATGAAGTGTCCCATCTGTGTACAACAATGTAAATTTTAAAAATATATTACAAGTATTTCCTGTGATGTTGCACACAGATAGATGATGCACAGTTTTATGATAGCAACAGCAATAAACAAAATTTCTATATCACAGAAATACATTGCAGGTGTTTCATAGAAACATTATCAGATGCAAGTCAGCACCTAGCCAAATAAGATCATATTTGGAGGGATGGCAAAATGTTTGGTGAAGAAAAATACATTTTAAGAAGGATCTTAATTAAAAAGATATATGAGGAGTTTATGGAGGGAATTGTAGGGTTTAGGACCATGATAGTTTAAGGCATGACCACCAATCACGGTGGAAAGCCAGTGAGGAATGTCTATCAGTGTATTATGGAGTTAAAAAGGTTGCAAACATAGGGAAGGTAAAGGTGAATCAGAGATCTGAAAACAAGGATGAGAATTCTGATTGAGGTATTGTGCGATCAGCTGCCAATGAAATTTAGCAAGCATAAGGATAATGAGTCAACCGAATCAAATGCCAAATATGCAGAGTTTCAAGCTTGCAACAGGAACATTATGCTATATAAATTACAATTTAATAGAAAAAATGCATTGCAAATATAAAATCTTCCATAATGCAGTGACAAATTACAGTGATGTCAGCACTGAGCAAGTTCATTTGAATACGAAGTAAAAAGAATTTTGATATTCTTATTACAAGTAGACTTGAAGAATTCTCTGGTTGCTCCATAGTTTTGTTGCAGATATGTCAAAGAAACTGGTTTGTGGCATCAGACAAACAACCAGCTTTTAACTGATAAAAAAAATCATTGACGTGTTTTTGAGATCAAGTGTGCCATGAACCGAAGAGTAGAAGGTACTTACGTTCTTTTAAGCTCACTGCATACGCCCACATGAGTAAATCACCACTCCTTAGGGCAGGAAGGCAGGAAGTGCTGCCCCCTTCAGGCTCCAAGCTCCAGCTTCCAGGAACCATTATTTAACAGGCACCCAGGTAGCACTTCCTTCTCAAAGCCTGTGGAATCATTCAGCCTCGGCTCATCACCACCAACCACAACACACACACCCCCACCCCTTGCTGGAATTGTCCAAGAACCAGCACAAAGCAGCACCATGCTTCAGCAATCCTTCCCTAGACTTTCTGCTGGAAGATGGCAAGGAGAGAAGGTACATTCTTTTCCTTAGGGAGGCCATTCAAAATGATGTAGGGGACCTGGATACTGGAGGCTGCAGTGGTCAGTGCCGATGGCCTAAGAGAATCTGGCTCCAGTAATGCAAAAGGATTCATGATCTGCTGAGCTCTGTCAGGTATATACTACTATCTACTAAACGCTAACTCGTAATCAAAGGGGTTTGAATCATTTTACATTTGCCCTGCAGCTGACTGTTTCATAGATGATTGGGTGCAAGACATCACCATGAAATGCCTCATGTACAACTAACAGGTGTTGCTTAACTACAGCCACTCGTGTAGCACTACTTGCACCACAATGACTGGGAAGAGTGGCCTGTAGTTAGCATTGCAGTAAAGCAGTCTGGGAATGTGTCTCATATTCATCATTGTAGTGAAGCAGACTGGGAATAGTGGCCTACTTCTGCTTCACTGTGATGCTGAATGTAAAATAAAGAACTGCAGATGCTGGAGATCTGAAACAGAAACAGAATTTGCTGGAGAAATTCAATACATCTGATAGCATCTGTGGGAAGAAAACAGCATTAACGTGGGGGAGTGGTGAGCAGATAGGTGGAAACAGCCCAGAGAGGTATATATGAACAAAAACAGAAGTTGCTAGAAAAGCTCGGCAGGTCTGGCAGCATTTGTGAAGAACCAAAAATATCAGAGTTAACGTTTCGGGTCCGGTGATCAGTTCGGAGGAAGGGTCACCGGGCCCAAAACGTTAACTCTGATTTTTTTTTTCCCTTCA
Organism: Ginglymostoma cirratum; assembly: GCA_024137785.1. Lineage (NCBI taxonomy): Eukaryota > Metazoa > Chordata > Chondrichthyes > Orectolobiformes > Ginglymostomatidae > Ginglymostoma > Ginglymostoma cirratum. The sequence goes on from JAHRHZ010000050.1 coordinate 15,898,245, forward strand.
CAGATGCTGCCAGACCTGCCGAGCTATTCCAGCAACTTCTGTTTTTGATCCGGATTTACAGCATCTGCAGTTCTTTTGGTTTTTGTGAGAGGTATGTACAACTCAGGTACAACTAGCAAAGAGGTTTGTCATTGTCATTATGAGGAGCTAGGCACCAAATTAAGAAGCAGAACCCCAAAAAAGGTAAAGATCTCTGGATTATTACCTAAACCACATGCAAATTAGCATAGGGTAATCAAGGTTAGAGAGATGAGCACATGGCTGAAAGCCTTTGCATATGGGAGTTAGAATGTCATGTTGAGGTTGTACAGTACATTGGTGAGGCCTCTTCTGGAGTACTATATGCAGTTCTGGTCGCTCTGTTATAGGAAGGGTATTATTACATTGGAGAGAGTTCAGAAACGAATTACCAGGATATTGCTTGGAATGGAAGGTTTGAGATATAAAAATAAATTGGAAAGGCCGGGACTATTTTCACTGGATTGTATGAAGTTGAGAGGTGATCTTACAGAGGTTTATAAAATCATGAGATAAGATGAGTAGCAAGGGTCTTTTTTCCCCCCCTAGGGTGGAGGAGATCAAAACTAGTGGGCATATTTATAAAAGGTGAGAGGAGAAAGATTTAAGGAGGAGATGCAGGGCAAAACTTTTTCTTTTAAACAGAAAGAATGATGTGTGTGAGAATGAACTGCCAGAGAAGGTGGTGGATGCAGGTTACAGCTATGATGTTTAAAAGATATTTGGATATGTTCATGAATAGGAAAAGGTTTGGAAGGATATAGGCTAATTGCAGGGAGGTGGGAGTAGTTTAGTTTGGAATGGAGGGTCTGTTTCCATGCTGTATGTCTCTATGAAAAACTGGAGTGGGAGAAGTGGGTTCTGATTGGTGGAAAACTGGCAGAAGTGACATCTGTACAATTGGGATGTTCTACGCATGATCCATACTGGAACTGCTGGTCTTGTGAAGCATGTATCTCAGGAGGTAGAGTGGATTTTAAACTAAATAGTGGGGTCAAGGGCCCAAATTTATGAAGTTGTGGTGAGTCAAAGAGTGGGGAAAATACAAAGAAAGAAATTAGTGTGCAAAATGGTAAAAACAATGACCAGAAGGGATGGAGAATGTAGATCTAAGAGTAAATCATAGTCTTCTTACAAGTAACGCACACAGACAATCACAGCTCTGGATACTGACATTTCTATCTGTATCCACAAACGTGGGCAAAGTGCTTATGTATCCATGCTGATGCCTATAGATGGGATCATATCCAGTCAAGGAGGGTGAGAAATGTCTGACATAAGGATATGCAAACCCTTTGAGGAGCAGGCTGCCAAGCCAGGAAGAAAGCAAAGGGAACATTACAGTACTGAAGGGGAGATTGGATATTTACAGCCATCTAGTGAGAAGGCCTCCAATCTGACATTGTAGCTGTGTATGAAGCAGCAATGTCTGAATGAAACCTTAGAAAAGGATGAAGGCATGTAAAACAAACAAAAAAAAAGTGTTTTTCTATGCAGTTTCTAGATCCCATTGCTAAACCAGGACAAGAAAAAGGGAACACCCCAGTTCCAAGTCCTATCTTTACCAGAAAGACAGTCACAAGCTTCACATGATACAGCTTTAAGATTCGATCAGTGCAGCAACATTCACCTTGGTGGGTAATCTATCCAGAATACAACGAGGTCTCATTCTCTAAGCACTGTACTGACAAGGGTCGGCAAGTGGTAGGGGAAGAAGCAGTCAAAGTCTCCAACACTTTGAGGACAGCTAGAGAACAGGCCTCTGTTAAGCCACTGTTCTACCAATTAATGAACTAAGAGCGATGCATTGGCAAGCAAGGAAACATCTAGCAGAGGTGCCATAAGTCATGCAAAATGAGGGAGAAGGGGAATGGAGCCTTGTCATGTTCAGTCTGATGTTGTGGCTCTTGCTTTTGAGCGGTTGCCTCAGTGGAATGTGTAGCAGCTGCCATGGAGAGCCAGGTCCAGTAGAACAATCAGAATTTATCAAATATGCACAGGGATTCACTTCACTGCTTGAGCTATGAATGCACTCATTCACTAGCTAGGCAAAAGGGAGCAAAGGGACTTTGATGCCCCTCCAGGTGTTTCATTGCCTCAAAATGTCAGGATGATGTCTTGCATACCGACAAGGGGGAGCAACAGACAGGCACCCAGGATTCATGGTTTCACTTCAAAAAGGTGCCCTGCTATACCACTTCCTCTCTGCCAGGGTCTCAAATACTTCCATAAAGTCAGACTGAAAAGGTTGCACCTGCTACATTCTTGCAGGAGATCCCCTGGTATGCTGGAACCCTCTGGGCCCTGGATCACCAGAGGATAACTGACCAAAGTCTTCTGAGTCAAGCTGGCATAGCAGTCAACAGGCTTCATCAAGCTCAGCTATGGCTGTTGAGTTGGCATTCAGGCATAGAGGTTGAGAAGAAACATTAAAGAACACTGAAGTCACTTTAGGTACACGGGTGTAACATCTGATACTGGGGCCCTCTTGTGGTGCAGTCATAGCGTCCCTCCCCTCTGAACCAAGAGACTTCTGTTCAAGTCCCACCTGCTCCAGGAGTGTGTAATAATAGCCCTGAACAGGTTGATGAGGAAAATAGGCTTTTAAAAAAAAAAGGAATCTGACACTTTGTACCATATTCCAGTTGTTCTTTCCAATCTGTTATTGTTCTGACTGTTTATGCTTTCTTTGAAGGTCTGCGTCCCTGTTAGCCTCTGGGAGGAACATTACCACTGGGAAACAGAATCAGAAGCAAGATATTTGCAATTTAGAAGCATAGTTTAGCCCCTCAACATCTCTGGAATAGATGAAAGTATCTTGCACACTGAGGTTTGAGTCATATAACCACCGTTCACATACACTTCTGCATAACTTTATATGGATGCTCTTTGAAGTGAATGCTACACTTCAGTACAAAGGCCTAAACAGTGTGCTTGCACAATGGAACATTTCAGTTTGCAATTCAATTCGCTCAATTTTATGTGCCTGCATTGTGCAGGAACACATACAAGCAAATCTCAGACCCATCTCCTTTATGCTGTGCATTCTCTGCAAGTCTTTTTTCACCCATTTCAGATAAACGTGGTATATTTTTAAAATTTGTATCTTTCATCCTCTACCCTCTCCCTCTAACCTTCACTTTTCCCCCAAATGAAAATAATTTTCTCCTTATCTCTGACATCCTCTTTCATCCACTTCAATCTCCCTGAGAGTGTTAGACCTTTCACTACCTTCTTTCATATTCATTCCCATCCCTTGATCTCACTAGTCCAGATTCCCATGCCCAACTTTAGCCTTATATAGTCCTTGTTTGATTCATCCACTCTTTCTCACTCACCATGACACCTAATTCCCCCATCATACTCCACACCCTACTCAGCTCCCACACATCCTTCACCCTGCTGTCCTTATTATCATACCATTCCCCACTGCGTCCCAATTTAGTCCCCATGATTCTTTCATTGTCCCCATTACAATGGCATTTAAATTGTTTCCCTTACATTTGTTGACACCTTCCTACCGTTATATGAACCTCATCTTTGCAACTCCCTGGTGTCCAGCCACACTTGCCTACCCCAGTCAAACTTACTGGAGTCACTCAGTGTAACTGCTACACTTGAGCAGATCCAGACATGCTGTACTTTTAAAACTGTGCACACTTGTACAAAGATATATCCTCTAAATGAAGGAGCCAATTTACCTAAAAAAGTTTTTATTCACCGTAACGTGGAGGAAGAAGCTTACCAAATCAGTGCACACATTGTGTACACAGTCACATTTGTAAACACGTTTATTGTAATTACCCAACAAAATTGTGACTGCGAAGATAAATCCCAATGGCAAGAGTCTTAACAAGCATTCATGAGAGGCTGATGAATGCAAAATAAGTTCCTAATCGTCAAGGTCAGAAAAGTCAACCAGCCTGAAGAAAGTTAAAAAGGAGGCAGAGGCTGAGCAAATTACTAAACTACAGTTCAAGGTGGAAATTCAATGCAAAGGGGGGCAGAAATGCTTTAACTAGGGTTTACTGCAATAAGTAATTTCTCAGGGCAAGAGTTAAGTGGGACACAGCAGGGGGTGTGAATCGAAAGGCTGACCTGCACTGACACCAGCAGCAAACTGACATCACAAAATAGGAGAGTGATGCGAGTACAGGGAAAGAAGTACGATTGGTAAATTGGACTAGTGAATATTTCTACTCTTTCAAGTAAAAGAATAATCTTCAGTTTGTGCTTTGGTATCCAGTGTTTTTCTTTTTGCTGTTCTTAAAGATAACTGCTTCAGTGTTAGATCGACGACACTGGTTACAAAAACAACACATCAATATAGTGAGATAACAAGCATGGGGCTGGATGAGCACAGCAGGTCAAGCAGCATCATAGGAGCAGGAAAACTTGACGTTTCGGGCCTAAACATCAATATAGTGAAGTGTAAAGAATAGAGAATCTCAAGTAATTCAAGTTAAATCAAATCTGATAGTGTTGGCAGAATGGGTAATGTACTGCGGCTATATCATGTGGAAGCTGCTGGACCCCAGTATGATCCAGAGAGAACGCACCTCCAGTAAATGCTTGCTGCTCCAGGAACTTTGGATCAGAGGTGGGGAGCTGAATTCTGAACTACAGACATTTGCACCACTTCAGGGAAGAGGCAGGTTACCTGGACACTTTTTGCCTCAGAGAGCAGTTACACCACTCAGATTAGGTCATTCAAAATTGGTCTGTGATCAGGGACAGGAGGGCATGACTGCAGGCAAGGCTGGTAATAGCAACTATGGGGGTTAACACTGAGAGCCTTGGTCTCTTCAACTGTCCAAAAATTACAAGGTTCTTGCAAGCTGTGAGGACAAGAGTGGGGACAGCAGGGAGTATAAGCAAGCTGACCTCAGCACCTTGGCACAGATAGCCAGACAAGTAGAGGAAGGAAATAGGAATATAGTTGTAATTGGGGACAATAGAATAAGGGGATAGATACTGTTCTCTACAGCCACGAGCAGGCGTCCTGAAGGCTGTGTAGCCTGCCTGGTGCCCAGGTTAAGAACACCTCTTCAGGGCTGTAGAAGAACTTAGAGGGGGAGAGGAAGGATCCAGTAGTTGGTACCAATGACACTAGTAGGACTAGAAAGGAGATTTATCTGAAAGACTTTGAACAGTTAGGAGTTAAATTAAAATGTGAAATCTCCAAGGTGATAATCTCTGATCACTATCTGAGCCAAAAGCATAGGGAAACAGCGGTTAGCACTGCTGTCTCACAGCACTAGGGACCCAGATTTGATTCCAGCTTTCAGTAACTGTCTGTATGGAGTCTGCATGTTCTCCCAGTGTCTGCATGGGTTTCTACCAGGTGCTTTGGCTTCTTCCCAAAGATATGCAGGTTTACATGGCCAATCCACCTAAAGTTACCTCAGTGTCCAGGGATGAACAGGCCATATGGATTAGCCATGGTTAATGAAGGGTTACGGTGGTGGGGGGGAGGGGATCCAAATGAAGTGCTATTCGGAGGTTTGGTGCAGACCCGAATGGTCTCTATTGACACAGAAGGGATTCTATGATTCTAAATAAAGTCGGGGAAGTAAGTGCACGGCTCAGAGAATTGTGTGGGTGGAATGGTTTCAGTTCATAGGGACTGGCACTAGTACTGGGGTAGAAGAAAGTTGCTCTGGTGGGATGGGCATCACTTGATTCATGCTGTGACCAGCATCTTGGTGAATCAAATAACTAGGTCTGTAAAGAGAGCTTTAAACTAATTAAAGTGGGGCTGGTTTCAGAAAGGGGAAATGTAGGTTTATAAACCATGTCAACATTACAGGGCAACAATCCAGAGTGGGACAGGAAGAGAGAAACAGTACACAAAATGTAGAAAACAGCATCATACAGGGTAAAAACAGGAAAAAAAAGGTTAAAAAGTTAAAACAAATGGCTCTTTACTGAATGTGTATAGTATTTGGAACTAAATAGATTAATTAATTGCACAAATACAGGTTAAATGGGTATATAATCACTACAGAGACACGATTATAAAGAGATCAAAGCTTGGTACCAAATATTCATGGGGTTATGTGACTTTTTGAAATGACAAAAAGTTGGTAGAATGCCATTGTTGGTATTTGGGACGGAATAGGTATGTTGGCAGGAAATAATTTTGAACTGGAAGACAAAAAATTTATATGGGTGGAGACTAAAATAAAAAAGGGAAAGAAGACATTGGTAGGTATAGTCTGTAGAGTCCCCAGCAGTAGCTATATGGTACAGAGAATAAATCAGGAGACAATGAGTGTCTGTAACAAAGGCACTACATTAATCATGGGGACTTTAGTCTTCACGTAGACTGGGATAGTCAGATCGGCAGAGGAAGAATTTATAAAATGTATTCAGAACAGTTTCATTGAACAATATGTTGTAGATCCAACCAGGGATCAGGATTTTCTGGGTCTGATGTGTAATGAAACGGATTTAATAAATGATGTCAGAGTAAAAGATCTCCTTGGAAACAGTGATCACATTATGATAGAATTTAGCATCAAAAACAAGTATCCTAAACTTAAACAAAGGAACAATCATCACTAGTGGTCCCTCACGGACAAGAATGACTCTCTTCCACTCTCAGGCGTAGTCTGTAGGTGGCTGTACTGTCCGGTGTGGCTTCCACAGGCTATCTTACACTCAGGCGGAAGGTGGTCGGGTTGTTGGTGTGGCTGTTTTTGCATGGCTTCCACTTTTTCCTGACAGCAAGTTTTGAGGTGCTCAACACCTTCCTGGATGCTCCTTCTCCACTTGAGAGTCTTGGGCCAGTGATTCCCAGATGGCTGTGGGATTACCAAACTTAGCCAGTGAGGCCTCGAGGATACCACTGAGGCACTTCCACCGTCCGCTTGGAGCTTGCCTGTCGCTTCAAAGCTGGGAGTAGAGCACCTGCTTGGGGAGTCTCGTGTTGGTCGTGCAAACAATGTGTCCTACCCATCACAGCTGATCAAGGGTGATCAGTGCCTTCATGCTGTGAATGTCGGCCTGGTCAAGGATGCTCGTTTTGGTGTGTCTTTTTCTTCCCAGTGGATTCACAGGATTTTGCATTGTGGTAGTGCTCCAGCGCCTTGAGGTGTCTGCTGTAGACAGTCCATGTCTCAAAGCCATATCGGAGGGTGGGAACCAACACAGCTCTGTCAACTATGAGCTTGGCATCAGATCTGATGAAGGAACGGTGATATATTTCCAAGTCAGGATGGTGAGTGGCTTGGACGAGAACTTGAAGATGGTGATGTTCCCATATATCTGCTGCCCTTGTCCTTCTAGATGGAAGTGGTCATGAGGTTGGAAGGTGCTATTTGAGGGTCTGAGGTGAATTTCTGCAGTGCATTTGTAGATAGTACACACTGCTGCTACTAAGCATCAGTGGTGGAGAGGGTGGATGCTTATTGATGCAGTGCCAATCAAGCGGGCTGCTTTGTCCTGGATGGTGTCAAGCTTCTTGAGGCTTCACTCATCCAGGCAAGTGGGGAGTATTCCATCACACTCCTGACTTGTACCTTATAAATGGTAGCTAGGCTTTGGGGAGTCAGATAGTGAGTTACTCACCAGTGTTTCTAGCTTCTGACCTGCTCTTGTAGCCACTGCAATTATGTGGGGAGTCCACTTGAGTTTCTGATCAATGGTAACTCCCAGGATGTTGATAGTGGAGGATTCAGTGATGGTAACACCATTGGAAGTCAAGGGGTAAATGGTCTCTTATTGGTGATGGTCATAGCCTGGTTGTGATATGCAAAGGTCAGCAACACCTATACGCCAATCAGGACATTGTATTGCAAAGTATTTACCATACACCTAAACTGCAACCTGTATAGACAGGCCCAAAACAAAAAAAAAAGGTTTTCCAAAATACAAATTATGTTTTAAAGTCTTTCAGAGTGATAGCCACAGTAATAAGTATTAAATTCAGTGAAGTATTTGGGTTAAGATAGAAATTTATATTATTTAGAATCATTTATTTTACTTGATCATCATACCTACTTAGTCATCGTTTCTTTTGCTTGCTTTTTCAAATCCAGTGTTTTTTTTTGGTGTTCCAATTTAATCTTGGGAAACTTGCCACTTTTTAAAAAAACTGTTGGGTCTTCCCAACGCAGTATATTATTTAAAAGTATTATGGTCTATCAAGCCAGGTCCCAAATAAAATCTGGCTTTCAGTATTCTTATAATGGAGGAGCATAAAAGTGTCAAAAATATTGCTTCCAGCTATAAAAAAAAAGTGTTTGATGATAATTTTATAGGCTTTCTTCATCTTCTAAACATGCCCGTTAAAAGGCATCATGAACGTGGAATGAAGAAAACAACTTGGGAGCCAATCTTATGCTTTCTCCATAAAATAGTCCAGATGAAGGCCTCCTTAAAATTAAGGCACTATTGCTACACCCTGAAAACAGGCATTTGCTAGCATTTTCAGGAGGTGTAAGCCTCATTGTTTGATTCACTGGAATTGTGCACTGAATCTTGATTGGTTTTTCAGTACAACAGTTTTATATTGACGTTTGCATTTAAGACATTAATTTGACACTTCTCTGCTCGTTCTGATAGAAGAAAATGTTCCAACAGTACAGAGTTCCTCAGTGACTTATCTGACATTCATCCCTCAAGAATCACCCAAAACAAAGTAGTCAGTCATATAATTCACTGTTTCTCAGATCTTGCTGCATACCATTTGACAAGGTGAATGCAATTCAAAAGTAATTTATTGGCATAAAGCCTTTGATACACCATGCAGATTTGAAAGGAGCTACAAAAGAAGATATACTTTTATTTTTTTTCCCCCGGAGGCATAGGTGGCCAAATATTTGTTATTAATAAAATCCAGGAAGTTGGGAAAGTCTGCAGTGTTGTAAAATTATGGGATGTTCTCATTCAGTTGCAACTATAGGAAAATTTGCACGTGCTGGAAACCGGAAACAAAACAGAAGAAAAGGCAAAAAAAAATTAGGTCAGTCGGTATCTTCAAATAAACATGAAAGATTTATGTTTAATACAGAACGTTTTGGAAAATTATTAGCAACCATAAAGAGAAAATCCAGGTTCGGACAGAATAAGTTTTACCAATTTTGATGTAGGTAATTTTCCTGAGGAGCAAGCTGCCTGCAAAAATTACCACTGTAGTCCTTAATGGGCCTTATTTTGTTCCCTAGTTATCCCTTTACCCTAATGTACTGGAACTCAATGCCTGTAAAAGGGTGTTAGAGGCAGAAACTCTCATAACATATAGGAAACATTTAGATACAATACCAAGGCATTCCAGGCTATGAGCCAAGTGCTCGAAAATGAGATTAGAATAGTTAAATGGCTATTTTGAAATGGAAGTGTATTTACAATGAAGTGTCACTCATGTCACTTATGTGCCTTCTGAGCACTTATTTTCCCTTGCCTTCCTGCAACATTGGGGTGCAGTCCCAGATTCCATAGCTGAGATGGAATGGGGTTGCTCTGTAGTGGATTCTGTTGACCCTGAAGATTTCGGTGAAAAACTGTGGGGGTGTTTGTGGTTAGATGACCAAGACATGATGATAGTGTCTTGTCCAGATGCAGGTTCGCCCTCCCTGGCTGCAATATCCACAGGAACCTTGAATATCTAGAATGTCCCAAGAAAAGTCTTCAGGGAAGCTTGTGTGTGGTTCCTCCCCTGTCTAACATGCCTAATATAATTTACGTTAGGAAGGCTAATGGAGTGTTATTCTTTACTGCAAGAGGTGAAGTCCAACTATAACAAATTCATGGTTAGAACACACCTGGGAGTACTGTGTGCAGTTTTGGTCCCTCTTATCCAGGATATTATTGCTCCAGAGACAGTGCAATGCAAGTTCAACAGATTTGTTCCCATGACAGCAGGGCTGTCCTATGAAGACAGATCAGGTAAAATGGGCCAGTATTGCCTAGAATTCAGAGGTGATCTCATTGAAACCTAAAAAATACTTAAAAAAGGATAGACGGGGTCAATGCAGGTACGATGTTTCCCCTGGTTGGAGAACCTAAAACCAGGGGCACAGATTAAAAATAAACAGGATGTCACTTAGATCAGAGAGAAGTATAAATTAATTTTACTCAGAGGATTGTGAATCTTTGGAACTCTCTAAGTTTCAGTCCTTGCACATGTTAAAAGGTACAGGTTAATAGATTTCAGATTACCAGTGGCATACAGGGTTAGGGAGATTGGGTAAGTAAAATGCATTGAAGTGTTCACTCAATCATTATTATATTCAATATGTGGCAGGCTGAATGAGATGAATGGCTACTTCTGTTCCTTTGTTGTTATGTCTGGATACCTGCTGACAACACCTTGTCTCCTTGAGAGACAGAGGTACCTAGAGTGAAGGAGAGGACTCATCCCCTATCACCTCATCCAAATTGACTGAGCACCAAAGATAAAAGCAAAGTAATACAGGTTTGTGTGCTGTTTGTCTGTGTGTAAACGGGGCGTTTTAAGTTGGTTATTGTTTTTAACTAATAGAGTTATATGGCAATGGTTCATAAATAGTTTGTCTGTTTGTCATAATGGTTAGAATGTATTTGTAACAAATAGTAATCCTTGTCAAGTATAGATACCTCATCTGTGCTTTCTGTCAACCTGGGTCTGAAAGGGCAGTAAAATCAGAATTCTGCATTCTTTTAAAAAAATGTTTACACTTTGTGACAGTCTCAGGAATCACTGGTCTTGGTTTCCAGTATGCAACACCAGTAAGGTGTATCAAAGTTTGGGGGGGGGTTAGCCAAGTCCAAAAAGAAATATCTAAAAGTTACTGAACAGATTCTATGTTTATTCACAACTAAGACCAGAGGTAAACATTGCTATGTGCGCAAAAGGACAAAGTAGGAGAGAGGTGTAGAGGAGTTTGTGTATAAACGGATAATAACCCCCATTTTTTAAAAAATATAAAATGGATGCTTCCAAGCCCATAACATGACTAAAGAGACAGAGGAACTACTTAAACTGTATTGCTATAAGAGAAATTAGATCTCCTTCCAGAGTTCAAGGAAATAAACGGTGTAGGAGAACAGCTCCAAATGGAGCATGACCCATTATCTGGACTTGTGGTAGTCAAAGTAATTAAGAAATTAACCGTGGATTGAGTGGATTTATTTCTGGATAATGATTCAGCAGGAGTGAAAGCTACAGCTTTAGTCTCAACTGGATTTTCCACGATTACAGGCAACGTGGTGAAACTATGGCTTTTAGGAGGTATATTTTATCCTTTTTTGACAAGTTGTTTTGAGTCATAGGTACCAAGTTGCCTCCTCCAAGCCAATAAAAGTAGACAATTTGAGAGGCTGTGTGTTTATTTTAAAAAGGAAGTTGGAACAATAGAAGCAGCATAAATGGGTCAGACTCCCACAGAACCAGGGTTGTAACATTTTTTTCTGAAGAAGGGTCTGGGCCCGAAACGTCAGCCTTCCTGCTCCTCTGATGCTGCTTGGCCTGCTGTGTTCATCCAGCTCTGCACCTTGTTATCTCTTGTAATTTAGCTTACAGCAGTTGCTGGGGTTTTGAAGCTGCTACATCTTTCTCTCTGTTACAGCTAAAAGCCTAGGTTTTCTTTCTGCTGCCAAAATCACATGCGAAACAATGTTTTACTGACCTTGCCTGTGCCAAGGTGTTTATGGGACGTTACTATTTTGGAACAGTTGCTGTTTATGGTGTAGTTAAATAGTCTATTAAGTTTTCCAACAGAGTTAAATTATTCCAATTCTTCTTTCTTCTGTTTGTATTTTAAACAGTAGATAAGAATAAAGCGCGTTTTGGTTAAAGTTGAGTAGTGTGACCAATCGAATTATATCTGGAAAACTTACACTTGCCTTGAAACAAGATAAAAAGTTAGAGTTTAGGCAATAGCCTTGATATATTTGCAGGGGGTTTGGTCTGGTCCATAATACTAAAGACTTAGAACAGTTGCAGTAATAGCTTCTAGGTACATTTCCATCTTAGGTGGTGACGAAAGCAATGGCTAGACAAATTCCATCACCAGAGGTCTACTACAAACAGAAGTTAGGATAACTGAAATTCTTTTTAAGAATGAAGATGGTGCAAAAGATATTTTTGGTATGTCTTTGTTAACTGAGGCTCATGAAGCAGATTCAAAGTTAAGTAAATTAGCACAGACAGCTCACACTGAAGTGGAGGCTGAAGGAGCTCCAGGGCGTTATTGCATTAAACTCGGAATTCTGATGAAGTGGAGACGTTCTCACAAATCTATAGATGGAGAACAGATGGTTGTGTATCAAATAGTGGTACTGTGCAAATGTCATACAGCAACATTGAGAGTAGCACATGAAACTCCAAAGGCAGGGCATGTAAGAATATTGAAAAAGCAGACACTGATAACCAGGTATTTTACATGATCAAGACTTCATAAAGATGTAGCGCAATTCTATAAAACATCACACATATCAGGCAGTAGGATAACTTCTAAACTTGTAATCAAACCAGCAAGTTTGATACTTGTGCCATTTTTTGAAGAGCCATTCAGCCCAGTATTAGTGGATTGCACAGGATATTACTAAAAACAAGTCACCAGTATATGCTTACAATTCCAGATCTGACAACTCAATTCCCAGCAGCTACTCCTCTAACGGACTATTATAGGTAGGGTTGAAGTGGGAAAAAAAATCACCTTTTTTAAAAAAAAACTTGTTATGGACTACCCAATGGCATACAATCTGATCAGGGTTCTAAAGTCTAAATGTCTAAAGTCTTCCAGGAAATTGTTAGAAGTTTGAATATAAAACAATTGAAGTCAACTGTTTATCATCCATAATCACAGGGAACTTTGCAGAGTTTCCATCAGACTCTCAAAATCATTCATGGCATACTGTCATGAATACTAACAGGATGGGGAGAAAGGATCAAAGTTCTTCTATCTTACAAAGATTCCCCAAATTAATCTACCCTGTTTAGTCCATTTAAATTAATTTATGGATAGGAGATTAGAAGATCATTAAAACGGATTACAGAAAAGCTCTTGAACTAAAAAGACGAATCCTCCATGTTGAATTACATGACCATGTTTCTAGAAGAACTCACAGGAATAAGTAATGTAGAAGAAAACCGCTTGAAATTTTCACAGTCGAAAAAGAAAGAATGGGCAGATAAACATTTGGCAATTAATATTTCAAGCGAGAGATGAGGTTTATTTTAAAGTAACAATATCAATACTTCAAAGCAAAATGCAATGGTCCATATAAAGTAGTTAAGAGCGATAACAAAGTGAGTTATCTGAATTTTTCTTGATTGTAGGAAGCAAAACCAGTTATGTCACACCAGCATGCTGAAAAGATATTGTCATAGGGAAGTGGATAAAGAGGAATAGGTGGGTTGAGTGGTAAGAGTAATGAAAGTTGACAGAGCTAACACGAGTGAGACAGAAGGGGCGGTAGACAGTTCTCAAAGGGAGCTTCCTACAATTTAACCAGTTAACAGAAAAACCAGAACAATTAGATACAGTTCTCATGCTTGGAGAAAGGAGAACCTTGTAAGGCAACTTGAGTAGTACAAGATAATATGTAGAGATATACCTAGGGTGTACTAATTAATGATATTGTGATATAGTAGTGACATTTGGCAAGAATAATATCAGACAAGTAGAAGGCCTTTAAATAATTACAGTTGGCAAACTTGGCAGTACATTTACCCAAAAGTGAATTTGAGAAAACACAAATAACTCACTTAGGACAGTGAAAGTGACGGTTATTATAGAATTCCCCGTCCCTAAGTTTTTTTTAGGATTGTGTGCGTTTTATAGGAAACCTGCCTTAATCTCAGCACAATAGATATACCTTCAGCAAAATTTGTTAAATGTTGTTCACACAACCGTTGGTTCAATAATGTGGAATACCTAGTTGCAGACAAGTTGGAGTCAGGGTGCCGTGCTGAACAAGGGTGATGTAGCCAGTAAAGAGTAGCCGACTGATCTGCAAAATAGTAAATAGTTATTGATGACAAAGGTCTCCTGCCAGCCAACAACTATAATGATTGGTTTCCGGGTAGCTGAATGGCCTAGGGATTTGAATGTTAGAGTCAGAAGCCATTGGACCTCTGGAAGGTAAGAAGCTGATTTTCTTCTGCAGTAAAAAAGTGCCTCGAGTCTGAAGATGGCCAGTTTATTAATAAGTCAGAGACCTTTATAAACGTGAACCAGTTATCCTATGCCTTTGGCAAACAAGTGAAAGTAGCTAGGGAAAGAAAAAGAATGAAAAGCCATTTTCCAGTCAGTAATGGATCATCTCAGCAAACCCTATGGATAGGGACCACAGAACTGCATTCCCAGTTTTCACTCCATTGTGCCTGTCTGCATCTGTAGAGGGGGGGTAGTTTTATAACAGGGTTAGTATTTTAACAAGCAGAGTAATATTAGTAATTCATAAATACATCTATTTATTTGTAATAAAACTAATTCTTACTGACTACAGAGACCTGGTCCATGCTTTGTCAATCTGGGACAAAATGACAGGTATATTAGGGAATTCTGTTCTGTTTAAAATCATTACACTCTACTGTAATATCTGGGCTTGAGTTCCAGTGTGCTACCGCAGTGAGGCAGAACATTACTTTCAGAAAAGCAATTCAAGTGCAGAAGCATTGTATATCAGCAACTAGAGTATATTCATGACAGAACAGAACAGACCAGACCTTGCATTGTGCTGATCAATACTCCAATCCAAAGGGCAGAACAATCACAAGAAAAAGCAGATTGCAAATACTGTGGAAAATATCATCCGTAAGAGAAGACAACATGTCCAATGTGGGGAAAGCAGTGTTTTCACTTCAAGAAGCCAAATAGAAACACAGGAACATGAATCTGCATACAAAAGCATAACTACAGGAAGTGCAGCAGATGGCCACTGGAGAGATATCAGCCAAAGAATCTTATGAATAACTCGACACCACACAAATTGGTTCAGTCAGGTCAATTGGTGAAACATAATTTGTGACCACTGGAATAAAGACTGCAGAAGGAGAACATCAGCCCAACATAAAAAGTGTCAGTAGACACCAGTATCATGACCTTCACTGAATGTGAAGTGGCCAAACACAGCAATCCAAAAATGAAGCCTTTGAAAGGAAGGGTAATGCCACATGATACCAAGACTAAAGGCTACTCTGCAAACCCATTGCTATGAATTTAGTAAAGATCTGGAATTCAAGAACATTATACAGCCTGCCAAAATCACTCATTTCAGCGAACAGGTGTCTAAACCTTGAATGAGTAACCCTCAACATGTCAAAACAACTTTGCAACCTCTCTTTAGCACATTAAACAATTGACCATGGAACATATCCTACTGGAGTACAGTGCATTTACAGATTTACGATGTACTCCTACAGAATATCATCTCAAAAGTAGGTGAAAGTGTAAAACCAATTCAACATTGGTACAAGGGAAGTTCTAGCTGCCCTCAAGCCTGAAATACAAGATGGAAGCATTAGCAAAGACGGGGTTAATCAATAAAATTACAATGTCTACAGTATGGATTAGCAGCATAGCAGCAGTGAAACAACCCGGAAAGCTGTGAGTATGCTTCAATCCAAAGGATCTTAATATAATCCTGAAGAGATCTTACTAACCCATGCCAATCAAAAGGAATTTTTCCACAACTTGCAAAAACAAGAAAAATCTTCACTATTATAATCACAGGGGAAAAAAAAAAATCACAATTAAAGATGTCTGAAATCAAGTACTGTACAGAGACCATATACTGATATCAAAAAGGTCACTTCCCAGGTAATGAGACTGTGAAATACTAAGCAGTGATGCATTAACCAACAGATGTCAGAGCAATGGAATGATGTGTCAGATTCATCAACTTTTGAGCAAAGTTCTTACCAAATTTGGCATTACAGTGTGAAGTATTATGCTAACTCACAGCAAAGGTGTGCAGTTGTATTATGGCACAGAAGATGAAGCAGTATTCACCAAAATCAAGCAACAGTGCTGAAACACAATGACAAATGTTGAACTAATCTTGCTGTGTGATCCCAGCAAGACAGCACTTTAAGTCTAATGCTGCAAGGACAACTTGTTGCATTTACAATCCAGGGCATTAACACAAAGGTAGGATTGATGGAGCTAACCTGAGAGAAAAACCCACCTTTGACAGTTGTCACAGCACCAGTTGGTCAATAGGCAATCCCACTACGTGAGCAGTCCAGGAATATCTAAACTTGGGGGACTGGGCAAATTAGCAGAGGGAATGAAACACCCCATTCCGAAGTCCAAGAGGAGAGTTAAGGGGTTGGGGTGGGGGGGATGGTGCTGTGCTGCACATAAACGGTGGAAGAGCATGACCTTGGGGATATGTGCTTCCAATGGGACAAGGCGCCACACAAAAAAAGATTTCTCCCCTTCCTTGCTTAATACCAGCCTATCTAGCTAAAGCTGCCAGACTTCCCACATGATACAAACTTCAGTGTCACTATGTTGGTGCTATCTACAATGATCTTTTAAGATCTTTTAATATGATCATTTAAGAGCTTCAATAAACTGAAAGGCAGCGAGTCACCCAACATCACCCATGCCATCAAAACTTCAGACATTTAAAACAGGCGGGTAGGTAGCAGGAAGGCTACAAGATTTCACAAGCCTCCCATATTAAAACCTGCTCGCAGAGGAATGTAAAGTCCAGCCAAAGGATTCCACTCAAATCAGAGCATATGGTGTAAGTAAATTACAATAAATGCTGTAAAAGGTGGTATGTAGCTCTATATGTAGAGCACTGGTCAGAGGTGTTATCTTTCTGGACCCTTCCTACTGATGTTGCCCTTGTAGAAAACTCGCAGCAAGGTATGTCCAAAGAATAAATATCCAAACATGAAATGTTGGAAAATGTGACACTCTAGAAGGCAACCTGGAGATTGTCAGTCTCTGGACAATAGTTAGTGAGACACTTCAGTACTTGCTTCACTGATTTCTCTCTGGAAATCAAGAAAAATGAGTTTTTAAAATTGTTGTGCTTGCAGTCCACAGGGAAATAAATTTTTAAGGTACAAGTTCATGAAAAGTACTACATCCAGTTCTTCCAATAAGAAGTATTAAAATAAATTGCTATAACATTCTTATATATGTGTAGTGACGTACACTTAGTTAAGGACCCCAAGACACTACAAAACGAAAACAATTTCTACAGAATTGCTTGGAGCTGACTGGAGTATGGAGTCAAGGTTCTCTTCTCCAATATGTCCACTTTCTTAAAATTCTTCCTTTTCCACCAGATTCAAAAAGCATTTGAAACTCCAGACTTGATAAATAAAGCGGTGAATAAGCAACATTTAGTTTTCTGGGCTACCAGTTTCAATCCCAGTCGTGTCCTGCAATATTCACCATAATCTTTTACTCAGCTCAAGTTTTAAGTTATTCTTTCATATTGAAGTTGTTGATTTTTGTAAAGCCAAGTCTATACTATTACCAGAATCTTTCAAAGTAAATTCCCAACTGAACGTGTTTCCAACTTTGCCTCTGCACTTCAATTCAAGCAACATTGCTTCTGATAAGCCTCAGGTCAGTAACTCTTCAATTTTCTTAATTGCCTTACTTTTTTTTTTACAATGCTCAACAGTTTTGCACTCTCCTCAGGGAACTCAAATGCTTTTGTGCTTTGCCAATTGAAGCATACAGTAAGAGAGGTCTTACATTCTACCTAATGCCAATGTGTTGCTTTCAGTCTTCAGGCTATTTGACACTGGGCGCTATGTTTTGAGTTAGCAACTGCAAAGCCCCATCTGCCTTCTCAGATGGATGTACAAAATCCTGTAGCATTATTTGAAGAGGAGTAAGGAAGTTATCCATGATTAATGGCAAATATTTCTCTCTCAGTCAACATCTGGGCTAGTTTCCCAAGAACTGACTTTGAGACACATTGACTGCCTGTGCCACAATTTATCTAGTTAAGGCCCCAATTATGGGCAATTCTACAGCTAAGCCAGCATTTTGGCTGGAGGGCTATCATAACCATGCTGATAAGTGTGATCTGCATGCATAAATGACCAAGATCATAGATCAAAATATCCATCAGGAGGAGGCTTCCATTTCACGCCAAGGGCCCAAACAAGAGGACAGCACATAGCTAGCACTGCTGCCTTAAAGCGCCAGGGACCCTGGTTTGATTCCACTCGCGGGTGAGTGTCTGTGTGGGTCTGCTTCTGTTTCCTCCCACAGTCCAACGATGTGCAGGCTAGGTGTCTTAGCCATGCCAAGTTTCCCATAATGTCCAGGGATATGCAGGCTAGGTGGATTAACCATGGGACAAGCAGGGTTACAGTGAGAGCGGGGTAGGGGGTGGTCTGTCTGGGTGGGATGTTCTTCAACAGATCACTGTGGACTTGATGGGCTGAATAGCCTGCTTCCATGCTGTAAGGATTCTATGATTCTAATTCCATCCTCAGGATTTACTTTTACACCAATTATGTCACATTCTCGCGGTCTGACATTTCTCAGCAGTATCCACTTCATGGACTGAATGTCATTGTCAAGTTTAAGTGGACAATGATCTAACATGTTCCCACTTTTAAAAAAACGCAGGGATTAGTAAAAACAGGCTGTTTTAGGCATCCAATCACAAATTTCCAACGAACAAAATAGCAGGCACACTAATTTAACTGCTGTGATAAAATACAAAATGTTGCTCAAAATTGTACAATTTATCAACTTTCAAAGAGATAACCAATAATTCCAACCTCTCAATGCTTGGATGTTTTGAAGTATAAACAGCAGGTTTTGTTAACGGTTGTTTGTTTTTAATTATATATCAAAATAACCTATTCGTATCAAGCAATATTCCAGAGGTTTGTGACATTCAAATTTAAAATTTTTAGAAGCAGGAAAGGACTACTAAACTCAAACAAGTTCATCACATCACTTTTTCCACTGTACTCCTCTATCCTGCCTGTCTCCAGAAAAGCATCAAGTTGCTCCTTGAATGAATACATATCCGAGATCAGTGATCCACAGTAACTTACTTATTGACAACAACTTACACTTCTAAAGCAGCTTTAACATAGAAAACCTATTTCATGGCACTCACAGGAGCATCAGACAAAATTTGAACACAGAACCAAAGAACGATATATAAAAGAAACGTGATGAAAAGGTTGGTGAAAGAGATGGATTTCAAGAAACATCTTAAGGGAGGGTAAAAAGAAATGTTGAAATAGGATTAGGCCATTCAATCACTCAAGCTGGTTATGCATTCAATCAGATCATGACTGATCTGTACCTCAGTTCCATTTACTTGCCAAGCTCTATATTCCTCAAAAATCTTACGCAACAAAAATATATTAATTGGACGTAAGTATATAGGCAAGACAAGGAATTTCAAAAAGTGAGATCAGGCAAGCTACAAATGGTGGGGTGATGAGGAGGGGAATGCATTATACACCAGATTCAGAGGAAAGAAGATTGCTTGAAACTTGAAGGGTTTTTTCAGCTTTTATTAATTTACTGGATATGGGCTTCACTAGCTGGGTCAGCATTCATTGCTCAATCCTAATTAACCTTGAGAAGGTGATAGTGAGTTGGCTTCTTTAACCACTGCAGTCTATTTGTTATTTGTACACCAAAGCTGTTAGGGAAGAAGTTTGAGGATTTTGATTCAGTGACAACGAAGGAACGGGTATACATATTTCCAAGTGAGGATGCTGAGTGACTTGGATAGGAATTTGCAAATGGTGGAGTTCACAACTCTATGCGGACAAGATAAGTCATCAAGGACAAGAACATATTC
This sequence comes from Ginglymostoma cirratum, assembly GCA_024137785.1. Lineage (NCBI taxonomy): Eukaryota > Metazoa > Chordata > Chondrichthyes > Orectolobiformes > Ginglymostomatidae > Ginglymostoma > Ginglymostoma cirratum. The sequence goes on from JAHRHZ010000050.1 coordinate 15,918,009, forward strand.
CATAATCCTGCGAAAGGTTTTGATCTGACTCACCTTCAGAATTTTAACAAGGTTTATTTTTAACATTAACTTTGTCTGGTCACTTTAACTTAGACACAAGTTCAACACACTAGTCACATAAAATCATGTTTAACCAATTTAGAGTTTTTGATGGAGTAATATACACTGTAGATAAAAGGAGAATCCATTGAACTACTATACTTGGATTTCCAGAAGGTATTTGACAAGGTGCCACATGAAAGTAGGTATAGAGGGTTAACATTTGGCTGGCTGACAGAAAACAGAGTGTATGCATAAACTGGTATTTTCCTGATTGACAGAATGCAATGAGTGGAATTCCAAAAGGTATCTGTGCTGGGCCCTCAAACTTTAAAATTTATATCAATGACACAGATGAGGGAAACAAAGATGCGGTACCTAAATTTGCAAATGACAAAGATGAGTGAGGATGTATGTTACAAAGAGAACATAATGAGGATTAAGATAGATATGGCTAATGTGAATGAATGAGCAAAAATCTGGCAGATGGAGCATAATGTGAGGAAATATGAAGTTGTTCACTTTGGCAAGAGGGATTAATAAAAAAAAAAGTAGTACTTAGAAAATAGCTTCAGAAATCAAAAATGCACAGCAATCTAGGAGTTGCAGTGCATGTGTCATAAATTCAATATGTACGTAATTAAAAAGCAAGTAATTAAAAAGGCTAATGGAATGCATTCTTCTATCACAAAATGAATATAGAAGTTGGATGTTCTGCTTCAGCTAAACAGAACACTGGTCAGACTACATCTCAAACACTACGCACAATTTTGGTCTCCTTATGTAAAGGAAGCAGTCAGTTCAGAGAAGGTTCACTTGGTGGTGGTGGTAGGGTGCAGGTTTCCCTGATTTTGATCCAGCGATACAAAAGGTACAGCTGTACATTTCACAATCAGGAAGGGCAATGACTTAGACAGGAATTTGCTGTTGGTGCCATGGAGATAGTGAACAGTCTTAGGGCAATACGGGATTTAGTGTTGTGCAACGAGGCAGACTTGATAAGGAAGCTCAAGGTGAAGGAACCCTTGGGAGGCAGTGATCATAATATGATTGAATTTACTCTAATTTGAAAGGGAGAAGATAGAATCAGAAGTAACAATATTACAGCTGAATAAAGACAACTACAGGAGCATGAGGGAGGAACTGGGCAGAATTGACTAGGAGAGCAGCCCAGCAGGAAAGACTGTGGAACAGCGATGGCAGGAATTTTTAGGAGTAATTCAGGAGACAGAGCAAAAATTCCCAGGGAAAAGAAGCAACCATGGCTGACTAGGGAAGTCAAGGATAGCATAAAAGCAAAAGAAAACACATATAAAAGGTGGCCAAAGGCAGTGGGAAACCAGAGGATTGCGAAGCTTACAAAGACCAACAGATGGCAAAAAAGGTAGGAGATTACATAGGAAGTTAATCTATCCAGCAATATAAAAGGAAGACTGTAAGAGTTTCTTTAAATATATAAAGGGCAAAAGAGAGGCAAAGTGGACATTGGACTGCAGGAAAATGACGCTGGAGAGATAGTAGTGGTGAACAAGGAAATGGCTAAGGAACTGAATAATTACTTTGCGACCATCTTCACAATGGAAGACATGAGTAATATCCCAAAAATTCAAGAGAGTCAGGGGGCAGAGGTGATTATGGTGGCCATCACCAAGGAGAAGGTGCTAGAAAAACTGAATGGCCTGAAGGTGGATAAAACACCAGGACCAGACGGACTACACCCCAGAGTTCTTAAGGAGGTAGCTGAAAAGATAGTGGAGATGTTAGTGGTGATCCTTCAGGAATTGCTAGAGTCAGGGAGGGTCCCAGAGGACTGGAAAATCACTAACAAGAGTAAGGCAAAAGACTGAAAATGACAGGTCGGTTAGCCTAACCTCAGTCGTGGGTAAATTTTAGAGTCCATTGCAAAGGATGAGATTTCTGAATACTTGGAAGTGCATGGTAAAATAGGGAAAAGTCAGCACGGCTTCAATCAAGGGTAGGTCATGCCCAACAAATCTGTTAGAATTCTTTGAGGAAATGACAAGCAGGTTAGACCAAGGAGAGCCAATATATGTTATCTACCTGGACTTCCAGAAGGCCTTTGACAAGGTGGCACACAGGAGGCTGCTGAGTAAGATAAAGCACATGGTGTTAGAGGCAAGGTACTAGCATGGATAGAAAATTGACTGCCTGGCAGAAAGCAGAGAGTGGGATTAATGGATGGCAGCCAGTGACAAGTGGTGTTCCACAAGGGTCAGTGTTGGGATGACTTTTTACATTAAATGATCTAGATGAAGAAACTGAGGGCATTCTGGCTAAGTTTGCAGATGATACAAAAGATGGATGAAGGGACAGGTAGTATTGAGGATGTGGGGAGGCTGCAGTAGAATTTTGACAGGTTAGGAGAATAGGCAAAGAAGTTGCAGATGGAGTACAAAGTGGGAAAGTGTGAGGTCATGCATTTTGGTAAGAAGAACAGAGGTACGGACTATTTTCTAAATGGGGAGAAAATTCAGAAGTCTGAGGTGCGAAGGGACTTGGGAGTTCTAGTCCAGGATTCTCTCAAGGTAAACTTGCAAGTTGAGTCAGTAGTTAGGAAGGCAAATGCAACATTGGCATTTAATTTAGAGGACTTGAATATAAGAGCAGGGATGTACGTTGGAGGCTTTAAGAGGCTCCGGTCAGGGCATGTTTGGAGTATTATGTGCGGTTTTGGGCCCCATATCTCTGAAAAGATGTACTGGCCCAAGAGCGGGTTCAGAGGAAGTTCACGAGAATGGTCCCAGGAATGAAAATCTTAACGTATTAGGGCTCTGAGACTATACTCAACGGAGTTTAGAAGGATGACAGGGGATCTAATTGAAACTTACAGAATACTGAATGGCCTGGACAGAGTGGATGTTGGGAAAATGTTTCCATTGACAGAAGAGACTAGGACCTGAGGGCACAGTCTTAAAGTAAAAGGGAATACCTTTTAGAACAGAGATAAGAAGACACTTCTTCAGCCAGAGTGGTGAATCTATGGAATTCACTGCCACAGAAGGCTGTGGAGGCCAGGTCATTGAGTATATTTAAAACTGAGATAGAAAGCTCTTGATTGTCAAGGGGATCAAGGATTATGGGGAGAAAGTGGGACAATGGGGTGGGGAAACTTATCAGCCATGATTGAATGGCAAAACAGATTTGATGGGCTAAATGGCCTAACTTCTGCTCCTATGTCTTATTCCCAAATCCTATAAGATCATAAGTTATTCGCTGTCAATTCCAAACCACCAAGCTGCTCGTGCAGCTACAAGTTCAGTTTCTGCTTGAGGATAAACCCACAATCTCTGTAGTAGGGGATTCAGTGATAGGAACCCCATATAACGTCAAGGGGCAACGGTTAGGTTCTCTCTTGTTGGACATGGTCATTGCTTGGCTCATGTGGCACAAACATGATGTGGCACAAACTTGTCAGCACAAGCCTGGATATTGTTGCATCTTACTGCATTTGCAAAACAACAGCTTTATAATCTATGGAGTCATGAATGGAAATGAACATTGCACAATTGTCAGTAAACATGCCTGCTCTGGCCTTATGATGGACAGAAAGTAATTGAACAGGAGGGTTGGGCCATCAGAACTAGGAGAAAACTTTTAAAAATTACAGCCATCCTTTTAAGAGAGAGGTAAAGATTTTTTTTTCTTCTGAGGGCTGAGCATCTTTGGAACTGTCCATGAGAGGATGATGAAGGAGTCAATGTCATTGAACACTAAAAGGTGGAAATTCCAGGTTGCCGCCTAGGTTCATGTACTTCCAGCCATTTGGAGGAATACAAAGGAGTGTACGAAGAAGATCAGAGCCCTTCTCCACTCCATCAGCATGAATGCCACCATTTTCTTTCCAAAACCTCAAAACCCTATCTCTCCCACTGTACCCACATCATACCAAGACTCATGGTTGACCACTCTCACTCAGAACTGAGGGATTTTTCTTATAAAGAGAGGTTGTGTTAGTTGGGTGTGAACCCATTTGAGTTTAGAAGAATGACACACGATTTTATTGAAACATACAAGATTTTTATTAGGCTTGACAGGGTAGACTCAGAAGTCATCTTCTCTTGTAGGAGAGTCTAGTTTCAAAGAGCAGAAGATCAATGTGAGGAGCAACTCAGTTAGTACAAAGCAAGGAGTGATTTCTTCGGAGGGCAGTGAATCTGTGGATTTTTTTTTAACCACAGACAGCTGTACAGGCTGAGTCATCAAATACATTCAAGGTGAAGAGTGACAAGAGTTTTAGTTTATATAAAAGAGGCGATAGCCTAATGGTATTATCACTTAGTTAGTCAGAGAGTAATACAGCGTGGAAACAGGCCTGTCGGCCCAAACTGGTCCATGCTAACCATGGTGCCCACTCAGCTAGTTCCAATTGCCCACATTTGGTCTATATCCCAATAAACCCTTCCCATCCATATACCTACCCAAATGTTTTTTTAAATGTTGCTATTGTACCCGCCTCAACCACTTTCTCTGGCAGCCCATTCCATATTTGCACCACTCTCTGCATGAAGAAGTTGCCCCCCAGGTCCTCCTCAAATCTTTCCCCTCTCACCTTAAACCAATGCCTTCTAGTTTTCAGTTCCCCAGCCCTGGGGAAAAAAGCTATATGCATTCATCCTATCTATGCCCCTCTTGATTTTGTACACCTCAATAAGGTCACCCCTCACTCTCCTACATTCCAAGGAATAAAGTCCTATCCTATCTAACTTCTCCCTATAACTCAAGCCAACTAGTCTTGGCAACATCCTCATTAATCTTCTTTGCACACTTTCCAGTTTAACTGGGTCTTTCCTACAACAGAGTAAACAAAACTGTGCACAATATTCCAAGTGCGGTCTCACCAATGACTTATATAACTGTAACATAATGTCCCAAGTCCTATACTCATTCCTCAACCAATGAAGGCCAGCATGATAAATGCCTTCTTCACCATCCTGTCCACCTGTGATGCCGCTTTCAACAAATTATGTACTTGTACTCCAAGGTTCCTCTGTTCCACAACACTCCTCAGGATCTTACCATTTACTGTACAAGTCTTTCCTTAGTTTGACTTTCCAAAGTATAACATCTCACTCATCTGTATTGAATTGCATTTGCCAATCCTCAGCCCACTTTCCCATCTGATCAAGATCCCTCTAATTTTTGATAACCTTACTCACTATCAACAATACCTCCTAATTTTGTATCATCCACAAACTTACTAATCTTGCCTAGTATATTCACATCCAAATCATTTATGTAAGTAACAAATAACAAAAGGTCCCAGCACCAATTCCTGTGACACACCACTAGTCACAGGCCTCCAGTCCAAGAAACAACCTTCGACCATCATCCTCTGCTTCCTACGATCGAGCCAATGATGAATCCAATTAGCTAGCACTCCCTGGATCCCATGCGACATAACTTTCATGAGTAGCCTGCCGTGCGGGGCCTCGTCAAAGCCTTACTAAAGTCTATATGGACAATATCCATCGCCCTACCCTCATCTATCCTCTTGGTTACCTCTCTGAAAAACTAAAAGATTTAGAATTAGAATCCCTACAGTGTGGAAACAGGCCCTTCGGCCCAACAAGTCCACACCGACCCTTGGAGCATCCCACCCAGACCCATCCCCATATAACTCTCACATCCCTGAACACTATGGGCAATTTAGCATGGCCAATCCACCTAGCCTGCACATCTTTGGACTGTGGGAGGAAACCCACGCAGACACGGGAAGAATGTGCAAACTCCACACAGACAGTCACCTGGGGCTGGAATTGAACCCCGGTCCCTGATGCTGTGAGGCTGCAGTGCTAACCACTGAGCCACTGTGCCGCCCTAGTCAGATGTGACTTCCCACGCACAAACCCATGCTGACTATCCTTGATCAGATCTCGATTATCTAAATGTTGGTTGATCCTGTCCCTCAGTATCTTCTCCAATAGCTTGCCTACCACTGATGTCAGGCTCACTGGCCTGTAGTTCCCTAGTTTGTCTTTGCTAACTTTCTTATTAAACCAGTGACTCAGTCAATGCTCTGGGATCATGGTTCAAATTCCACCATGGAAGATGGTGCTACTTGAATTCAATAACTGTCTGGAATTAAGAATCTAACTATGACTATGAAACTAATTAGGCTTGCTGGAAAATCCCATGTAGCTTGCTAATGTCCTTTAGGTAAGGAAATCTACCACCCTCATCTGATCTGGCCTACATGTGAACTCAGGCTCACATCAATGTGGTTGACTCCCAGCTGCCCTCTGAGATGGCCTGGCAAGCCACACAGCTGTATCAATCATTACAAAGTCTCAACAAAGAAATGAACCAGACAGACCACCTCACATCAATCTAGGCAGTGGAAACGACAATGGCAAAAAAAAAAAACAGCCCTGTCAACACTGCAAAGTCCTTCTTACTAATATCTGGTTGGGGGTGGGGGAGGAGGGGGTGTGGTCTTGTGCCAAACAAAATGGAAGCGCTGTCTCACAGTCTAGTCAAGCAACAGCATGACAGAGTCATGCTCACAGAATCATACCCTACAGACAATGATGCAGACACCACCATGATCATCCTTGGATCTGTCAAAGCTTCATAGAATCATACAGCACGTAAACAAACCCTTCGGTCCAACCAATCCATACTGACCACAATCTCATAATCTGACCATGACCCACCTGCCAGATCCTGGCTCATATCTCTCCAAACTCTTCCTTTTCATGTACTTATCCAAGTGCCTTTTAAATGTTTTAACTGTGCCCGCATCCACCACTTAGAATCATAGAGATATACAGCATGGAAACAGACCAACTTCAGTCCAACTCGTCCTTGCTGACCAGATAGCCTAGACAAATCTAGTCTCATTTGCCAGCATTTGACCCATTTACCTCTAAATCCTGCCTATTCACCTATACATCCAGATGCCTTTTAAATGTTGTAATTATACCAGCCTCCAACACTTCTTCTGGCAGCTCATTCCATACATGCACCACCCTCTGCATGAAAAAGTGGCCTCTTATGGTCCCTTTTAAGTCTTTCCCCTCTCACCTTATACCTATGCCCTCTAGTTTTGGGCTCCCCCATCCCAGGGAAAAGACCTTGTCTATTTATCCTATCTATGCCCCTCATGATTTCATAAATCTCTATAAAGTGTTACCCCTCAGCCTCCGACGCCCCAGGAAAACTAACCCCAGTCTATTCAGCCTCTCCCTATGCCTCAGCAAGTTCATGCCACATACGAACCACCCTGTGTAAAAAAAGGCCCTTTTTTAAAATATAAATTTCACTCCTCTCGCCTTAAAAATATACCCACACCCATCTTGAAATCCCCAGACACCTCTTCTATACCCCCCATGATTTTGCAAACCTCCACAAGGTCACCTGTCAGCCTCACATGCTCCAATGAAAATAGTCCCAGCCTATCCAGCCTTTCTTTATAACTCAAACCTTCTATACCTGGCAACATCCTGGTAAATCTCTTCTGAACCCTCTTCCTATAACAGGGTGATCAGAATTGGACACAATAATCCAGAAGAGGCCTCACCAATGTCCTGTACAACCTCATCATGACTTCCTAACTCCTACACTCAGAGGACTGAGCCATGAAGGCAAGTGTGCTAAATGCATTTTTAGCTACCCTATCTATGTGTGATGCAAACTTCAAAGCATTATGTACCTGAACCCCTAGGTCCCTCTGTTCTACAATACTACCCAAGGGCCTACCATTAATTGTGTAAGCCCTGCCCCTGTTTGTTGTACCAAAATGCAATACCTCACATTTATCCAAACTGAACTCCACCTGCCATTTTTCAGCCCATTGACCCATTTAATCAAGATCACTTTGTAATTTTAGAAAACCTTCTTCACTGTCTACTATGCCACCAATTTGGAGCCGTCCTCAAAATTATATATGCTTTCTACATTCTCATCCAAATAATTTTTATAAGTGACAAACAAAAGAGGATCTAGAACCGATCCCTGTGGTTCCCCACTGGGGACAGACCTCCAGTCCAAAAAGCAATCTTCCACTTCCACTGCCTACAGCCATTAAGCCAACTGGCAAGCTCATCCTGAATCTCATGTGATCTAACTTTACTAATTAGTCTACCCTGTGCAACTTTGTCAAAGGCTTTACTAAGATCTAAGTGAACAACATCTACTGCTCTGCCCTCAATCTTTTTGGTAACTTCCTTAAAAAAAAAAACTTAGGTTTGAGGGACACTATTTTCCTCACACAAAACCATGCTATCCCTAATCAATTTTTGCCTTTCCAAATGTCTATAAATCCTATCTTTCAGAATTACCTCCAACAACTTACCAACAACCAAAGTCAAACTCTCAGGTCTATAGTTCCCCAGTTGCTCCTTACAACCCTTCATAAACAAAGGCACAACATTAGCCACATCCCAGTCATCAGGCACATCACTTGTAGTTATAGATGATGTAAATATTTCTGCAAGGTGCCCTATAATTTCCTCCCTTACTTCCCGCAGCATTCTGGGATGCATTAGATCAGGTCCAGGAAATTTATCCACCTTTATATTCTCTAAAACCCTCAGAATCTTCTCTTCTGCAACGTGAAAAGTTTGTAAAACATCAATATTTATTTCCCAGAGTTCTCTAGCCTCCATTTCTTTTCCCACAGTAAAAACTGACATGAAATATTCATTAATATCTCTCCCATCTCCTGGGGTTCAACACAAAGATGACGTCTTTGATCTTTAAGAGCCTCTACCCTCACTCAAGTTAACCTCTTTCTCTTAATGTACTTGTAAAATCCCTTTGGATTATCCTTAACATTATCTACCAATGCTGTCTCATATCCCCTCTTTGCTTTCCTGATTTCCTTAAGAATGCCCCGTTCTCTTGATATTGATAGAGAAATTAATTTGAACCTAGTTGTCTATATCTAATTAAGGACTCTCTTTATTCTTGACTAGAACTTCAATACCTTTACTCCTCCATTGTTCATTAACTTTAATCAGCCTTACCCTTCACTCTAACAGGAACAAAATGCCTCTGAACTCTTGTGATCACTTTCTTAAAAGCGTCCCACTTGTCAGATGTTCTTTTACCTGCAAACACTCCGATCAATTTTTTCTAAGTTTTCGTCTCATAACATTAAAATTTGCCTTACTCCAATTAAAAGCTTTTACTTCTACGGAAGGTTTATCCTTTTCTCTAATCATGTTAAAACTAACAGAATTATGATCGCTCGACCCAAAGGAGACCCTACTTTCACTTCAGTTACCTGGCCTGCCTTGTTGCCCAAAAGAAGATCAAGTTTTGCTCCTTCTCTAGTAGGAACGTCTGCATATTGATAAAGAAAATTTTCTTGAGCACATTTGACAAATTCTTCACCATTCAAACCTTCAACACTGTGGTTGCCCCAGTCAATGTTTGGGAAATTAAAATTGTCCATTATTACACTTACATATAAAATCGGAGATCTCTCTACATATTTGTTTCTCAATTTCTGACGTCGGGGGACGTATAGAACGAATCCATCAAGATTATCTTTCCTTTCTTATTTCTAATTTCTACCTATATATTTTCACTGGCCAATTTTTCAGAAATATTGTCTCTAGGTAGTGGTAATGTTTTCTTCAATCAAAAACACCACTCCCTTTCTTTTCCTATCCTTCCGACAGCATCTAAAACTTGGAACAATGAGCAATCAGCCCTGTCCATACCTCAGAAAAGCTTCTGTAATAGCTCTGATGTCCCAACTGCATGGTCCTAAACATGCTCCAGGTTCATTAGCCTTACTTGCAAGTCCCCTGCATTGAAATAAATGCAATTTAGTTCTTCAGAGTTACTATGTTCTGACTTTCTTGTCTTTCTTTTCTAATTGACTTGCTCTCTTCACATTCAGAACCTTCCTCAATCTTTCTCTTTACAGTGCTACTTAGAATTCTTCCACTCCCCTCTCTAGCAGTATAAAGTCTCCTTTAACAGAACGAGCAAATCTCCTAAGATATTAGTCCCTTTCCAGTTCAAGTTAAGCCCACCCTTTTCTGTCTCAAGAGATTCCAAAAACCTGAATTCCTGAATAATACACCACCTCTTCAGCCATTGATTTATCACATTTATCCTTTTGTTCTTTCCCTCATTCGAATTTGGCATCGGGATTAAACCAGAGATTACTATTTTGAAAGATTTTTTAAAAAATTCTACCTACCCTTTTATATTCATTCTGTAAAACTTTAATCTTTTACCTAAAAATTTCATTCCTACCAATGTGCACCATAGTTTCTGGCATCTCAAATCTCCCCTTTAACAATATGCTTGAAATGTTTAGAGATGTCCTTAATCCTAGCATCAGGAAAGTAACATACCATCCTTTACATTCACTGCCACAGAATCTCATGTCTGTGTCCGTGACAGGGCAGTCCCCTATAACAATTATTCTTTTAAACTTTGTCAAATGCTGCCCAATATTAGAATCATTCCTAGTGTCCAACAATTGACTACCCCTTCTATTTTCCTTGCAGACTATCCTTTTCAACAGTACCCAAAACTGAATATTTATTTGATTGAGGAATAGCCACGGAGACTTTTGAACTAATGTCTTACTTTTCCTCACAGTCCCCCAACTACCTGACTGCTCTTGCTGTGTAATCACTTTTCTAAATCTGCTAGCCATCTCTGTGCCTCTTATATGCCGTCAATAACATTTAAGCCTAAAAAAAGGCAACTTCAAGAATATTTTAAATATAAAATAACTACCTTCCATTACCTCAATGCAAAAATGCAACTTTTTTAAAAGATGTATCAAACCTACACACATTAAATAAAAATCAACCACTTAACTGATTAACTGAATTAAAATGACTCCTCTTCAATAAATTCCTCGGTAAGAAAAAATCTTCTCCAGAGTCAACCACATGTGGGACTCCCCCAAACAAAAACATAATTCTGTTAAAAGTAAGCTTCTTGGCTATTCAAAAAAAAACTTTTGCCATGTTAGAAAACCCTCCTTAAAACGTGTATTTTTTTTAAGCTTCTAAATTTAGAAAAAGCTTCAGCTATTCACTGTAGGCCTCTGAAAAGCTTGTTAAAAGAAATCCAGAATTGTTTTTGTTTGGTTTTATTTCTTTTCTTGAAATGTTAAAGAAACAGAATAAATAAAAATCTTATACTAGAGAAATATAATAAATGTCTAAGTAAGCCTGCAATCTCAGGTGGATTTGCAGCTGCTCCTAACAGAGGTAGTGGAATAGTGGTGTACAGTCAGGAGGGAGTTGCCCTGGGAGTCCTCAACATTGACTCCAAACCCCATGTAATCTCATGGCATCAGGCCAAATGTAGGCAGGAAAACCTCCTGCTGATTACCATGTATGTCTTTCCTCAGCTAATGAATCAGTACCCCATGTTGAACAACAAACACTTGGAGGAACTGCAGAGGGCGATGAGGATACAGAATGTACCACCAAGAGTTGCATGGCAGCAGCACTACTGATCAAGCTGGTCAGGTCCCAAAGGACACAGCAGCTAGACTCCATCTACAGCAGGTTGCAAGAAAACCAGAGGAAAAAACATACTTGACCTCATCCTCACCAATCTGCTTGATACTGTCATGGGCAGATGCACACGCAGCATCATGGAGTGAGACTACCAGAAAACTCATGGAGACCCAATCCTGCCTTCTGATTGAGAATACCTTCCATCGTGTTATGTAGCACTATCACTGTGCTAAACAGGACAGATTCCAGACAGATCTAGCAACTTCATTCTCCAGTACAATCTATAACCTCATGGCCTAGCATATCCCCTACTCAATCATCACCAACAAGTCAAGGGATCAGCCTTGGTTTAATTAAGAATGCAGGAGGGCATGCCAGGAGCAGCACCAGGCATACCTAAAAGTGAAGTGTCAACCTGGTGAAGGCACCAAACTTGCACGCAAACCAGCATAAGCAGCAAGTGATTGACAGAACTAAACAATCCCACTACCAACATAACAGATCTAAACTCGACAGTCTTGCCACATCCACTGATGAATGATGGACAAACAACTCACCAGAAGGGGTAGCTTCACAAATACCCAAGCCTCAAAAGGTGGAAAAGTCCAGCGCATCAGTGCAGAAAGTTAAGTATACCGCACTCAATAATCTTCACCCAGAAATGCCAAGTGAATAATCCATCTTGGCCTCCTCCAGTAGTACCAGCAGAGGCCAGTTTTCAGGTAATTTGATTTACTCCACATGATATCAAAAAAGTGATTGAAGATAGTAGACACTGCAAAAGCTATAGGCCCAGACAATAATGGTGAAATTTATGCTCCAGAACTTGCCGCACTCTTTCTGTACAGCTACAACACTGACATCTACTTGACAATGTGGAAGCTTGCCCAGTTCTGTCCTGTACACAAAAAGCAGGACAATCCAAAATCAGGCCAATTACCACTACCTCAGTTTACTCTAATCAGTTGTAAAGAGATGCAAGGTGTCATTAAATGTATTATCAGACAACACCAGTTTAGGAACAACCTGCCAATTTATGTCAAGTTTGGGGTCCACCAGGGCCACTTAGCTCCTGAACTTTGAGGAAGGAAGTGAAAGTACTGTAGCAAATTTGCAAACATCACTAAAATAGGTGGAAAGTTGAGAGAGAGAGGGATACAAAAAGAGTTTACAGACAGGCATGAATAGATTAGGTCAGTGGGTAAGAGTTGTCAAATGGCTAATAATGTAAAAGTTGTTCATTTTGGAACAGACAGAATATTACTTAAATGGAGAAAAATTGCAGAAAGCTGCAACCACAAAAGGGGCTTGGAGAAATGCACACAAAATACACATAGTTTGCATTTCTGTGCATCAGATAATCAGAAGGATATTGGACCATTCAAGTGGTTTGAAATACAAGAATAAGGAAGTCTTTCTACAACTGTACAAAGTGCTGGTGATACCACATCTGGAGTACTGAAAGCAGTTTGGTCCACTTAAGGAAAGATATCATTTCATTGGATGCAGTTCAGAGAAGGATCACTAGGATGATCTCCAGTATGGAGCAATTGGCTTAAGCAAAAGGTCACATAGGTTGGGACTCTGGAATTCAGCTTGTTTCTCCATATTTGAACCAAGGTTACAATGAGATTCATAAGGCATAGGAAAAGGAATAGGCCATTCAGCCTCGAGTCTACTCTGCCCTTCAATAGGTTCATGGCTGATCTGACATTCCTCGTGTCCACTTTGCCACCCTTTCCCCATAACCCTTGATTCCATCACTGATCAAGAATCTAACTCAACCTTTAAAAAAAGGCTCTCAACCAACAACAGAAATTCCTCCTTCTCAGTCTTAAATTGGTGCCCTTTATTCTGAGACTGCGCCTTCTGGTCTTAGACTCTCCTTTAAGAGGAAACATCCCTGTTAAACCCTGTAAGAATCACATGTTGCAATGAGATCACCTCGTTTTTGTAAATTCTAATGGACACTACCCCAAGCAACTCTGGCAGAGATTCCAGAGGTGAGGTGAAAGTGACAGCCCTTGACACCATGATTGCATTTGACTGGACTGTGCCACTGAGTAACCCTGGTAAAACTGGAATTACTGGGGATTGGAGGAAAATCTCCACTCATTGGACAGATATCTGGCACGTAGGAAGATGGCTGTGGTATTTGGAGGTCAGTCATCTCAGTACCAGGCATCTCTGCAGGACTTCTTTGGGGTAGTTTCCAAGGCCCAACAATCTTCAGCAATAAGCTTCCTTCCATAAGGTCAGAAGTGAGGATGTTTGCTAATGATTGCACAATATTCAGCATCATTTGTGACAACTCAGATATTGAAGTGGTCCAAGTCCAAACACAGCAAAACCTGGATAATACCCAGGTATAGGTTGACAAGTGGCAAATAACATTCATACCGCACAAATGCCAGGCAATGACCATCTCAAATAAGAGAGTCTAACCACCACTGCTTGATATTCAATGGCACTTCCATCACTTAAACCACACCCCACCCCCAAAACTATCAACATCCTAGGAGTGACCGTTGATCAGAAACTAAACTGGACTCGCCATATAAACATAGTATCTACAAGAGCAGGTCACAGGCTAGGAATACCGATGAGTCACTCACCTCCTGACTTTCCATAACCTGTCCATATTCTGGAGGGGTGTGATGGAATATTCCTCACTTGCCTGGATGAATGCAACTCCAAAAACACTCAATAGGCTTGGCATCACATCCACAAACATCCATTCCCTCCACTGCCATTTCTCTATAGTAGTAAGTGTGTAAGATCTAAAAGAAGCACTGCAGAAATGTGCCAAAAATTCTTAGACAGCACCTTCTAAACCCACAACTACTTCCATCTAGGAGGACAAGTGCAGCTACATGGGAACACAACCACTAGTAAGTTTTCCACCAAGCCACTGACCATCTTGACTTGAAAATATATTGTTATTCCTTCACAAGTCACTGGGTCAAAAATCCTAGGATTTTCCTCCCTCACAGCTTTGTGGATCTACCTACAGTGTATGGAGCGCAGCAGTTCACCACCACCTTTTAAAAGGGCAACTATGAATGGGTAATAAATGCTGACCAGCCAGCAACATCCACATCTGAATATTTATTTAAAAAACTGTCAGGGACCAAAGTGTTCTGGTGAAAAGGCAGGAAGGAGGAATTGAAGTGTATCAATTCAGCCATGTTCTCATTGAATGGCAGAGCAAACATGATGGATCAAATGTCTTCTGATGTCTGTCTTCTGATCTTATTATGCCCATATAGCCAATTCATTCTTCCACTGGTCACATGGTTTCAACTCCGCAAACATTGTAAGGTAACCATACTCCAAAATAAAATTTGCTTTGTATGATTTACTCATTGGCTTCCGGAAGTGTAGTTCTTTCTTCTGGAAAGATTTTTCATTGTTCCAACTTTTGCTTCTAGGCAACCATTCTCTAAACATTTTATACTCCAAAAAGCCAGCTGAAGAAGTGTAGAACTGGAGGCATTTTAATTTACAATGTGGTACATTAGAAGTTTACACCTTCCAACACAGCAACCACAATTTCAATCTACATAAATTTGTTGGGGAACAAGTGAATTTCCAGTGCTCAGCACCTGCATATCATTAAACAATCAATATACAAGTTAGTGGGTTTTTGTTGTGCAGTGGTAGTGTCCCCATTTCTGAACCAGGGGACCCAGGATCAAGTCCTGCTGCTTCAGGCGTGTCATAACATCTCTGAACAGGTTGATTAGAAAATATCTATAAAATTAACTGTGTGAGGCATGACACATGAAATGTTATACCAGTCACCTGACAAACCCTCCTGAAGACCTGGATCCTCATGGTGAATGTTCCGAGATTGAAGGAATCATGTTTCCATCTATTCCTGTATGGTTAGAGAATTTATCCTTTGGCTCCTACCCTGAGGAGAGTTCACCTCACTGTTATCCCTCACATTTCACAGCAAGACCTCTAGATAAGAATGAGATCTGGAAAGCAATCTTCTCGGGTCTTTCCATTCCTGTGACGGTTGCCATCTCAAAAATCCAAGTGTTAGTGAGCCCTTGCAGCAAATATTGCAGTTCCTTTAACTAAAAATCCATCCTTTGAAAGAATGGCCCATCAAAATTGCTTTGTTTAAAAACGTAAAAATTTCATTAGTATTTCAGAGCATCAATCGATCGTTGATTCAACAAGAAACATACATTGAGTAAAGTAATTTTACAAATATATCATGGTAACTATTTTATTTAGAAGTGAGTTCCATGTGAAAACAGATTTTATCATCCTCTTTAAAGTGTCACAAAAAAATCCATATTGATGTGTGTTAGGACTTGAATCAATAAACAGTATTGATGTGAACCTTCGGCACTTTACGGTTACAACTCTTTACCTCCATGTCAACACAACTAATGATATGTATGCGTAGTTTTCATCTCAAAAATCAGTCAGGTCATAGTTCAGTTCTTTTCTTTGAAAGGAGTGACAGTTAAAATACTACTTTTTAGTTTAAATACGAACATCAATTGATCTTCATAACATCCACAAAGTATGGGTCTATGGCTGATTAATTTCTGGGACCAATGGAACTTCAGGTTACACCATCAGCTCTTATTTTTCTTCTTAGACAAATTGCTACTTGTCTTTATAGTAATTTATTTCAAAACATTCTGCTATTTTCCTCTTACTTTTGCAGTAATTGCTATTTGTCACTTTACAAATTATATTATTAAAAACTTGTAGAACAATGTTACTAATTTCCTAAAACTCATCACAATCATGGAACAACTTAAATTTTACATTCACAGCTTAACTTTTTTTTAAAAATTTAGTTCCTAAAATTACTAGTAACAGAATTTCACACACATTGGCCTATTTTTAAATGATGCTCCACTAGAACTTAATTATAAAAATAAAATGGGAGATATTGTACAGAATAGGTGGTGTTTATCCCAGTTAATTCTTATCTAGATTCCATCTGGTATATCATATGGATAGGTCATGAAGATTTTTAAAATATCCTACTTAAAATAAAGGCATTTATATAGATAACCAGAACATTTAATAAAATGTTGTTATGATGTAATCAACTACTTTATTACCATAAAAAGGAAGAAAAAAACATTTTTATTTTTGTGCTTGTGCATCTTAGAATACATGTTTACTAGCAAAGTCTTTCAATACTCAAGACGCAAACCAAGAACCTGAAAGAGAATAAGTAAGTCTTATCAGTGACTTACAACTTTGGAAATGACTCTATTCAGTATGAACGTTTTCTGAAGAAGAGTCCAGACCCGAGATGTCAGCTTTCCTGCATCTCTGATGCTGCTGGGCCTGCTGTGTTCATCCAGGTCTACACCTTGTTATCTCTTTATTCAGTATGAACTAACATATTCAAAGCAAAATTATAAGAAATAAGGTCACATTGAAATAATAATACTGAGAGAATCAATGTTCCATGTGGCAGTTAAAAATCACTGCCTATTGCAACTAATTTATATTTCCCTTTTCAAACTGTATCATTTTCAGGCAAAACCTGAATTGATTACTTCTTAACTTCCTTTTTGAAAGTGAGACAAAGCTCCAGAGTTGCTTGCCCTCTTAAGGCAAGAAAACTCACCAGTGGCATTTGCTACAGTTTTGATGGAATGTGATGGATGCATTGAAATCCTTTGGTGAGCCCAACACCCTTATCTGGCCTACATACATGTGACTTAGAGCTTTATGGTTGATTTTACGCCAATGAAGCGACAAACAATTGTCATTTTCTAGAAGTGATCACTCAAGAAAACATCTTCTCTAATCAGTTCTGAATTGATAATAATGTTGGCATTGTGAGCAGAGTCATTCCCATGAACAAATAAAATGAAGCTTGCTTTTCTCCAATAAAGCAATTTTTACATATTACCTTACAGCTCATATTACAGAATAAGTAAAAATTGTCACTATTTTACTCGGCTACCCTTGAATCATATGAGCTGTCTTTGCACATTGATATTATCCATGGAAGTCTACAGCTACAGGAAAGTCTCTCTTTGATAATGAAAGTTCTCATTAGGGAAGAAAATAAAAGACTCATTTGGTAAACTTTGAAGACACTTGTGAACCAACTGCAACATTTTTCTACATAAAAGGTACTGTATAAATATAATTTGTTGTTGGTAACAAGGGTTTTAGAAACACAAAAGATTAAGTATTTTGTTTTGATTGGCATTGATGCAATAATTTGTAAATTGCCCTCAACCCTTGTGTATTTTTATTGAAAAATAATAGAATATTTCCTAAATTGTTTCAATGTAAATCAATCCAGTAGATTTTAAGCATACTTATTACAGTTGCATTAATATTACATTGTTACACAGATTAGTATTTCAAACAAATCACTCTTCAGAAAAAGATCCTTAAATCTTCCAAGTAACCTAGAAGGCAAATGGTACAGAGATAAAAGGTACTGCAGATGCTGGAGAATCCGAGATAACAAGCATGGGGCTGGATGAACACAGCAGGTCAAGCAGCATCACAGGAGCAGGAAAACTTGACGTTTCGGGCCTAAACCCTTCATCAGAAAAGGGGGGAGGGGAAGAGGGTTCTGAAATAAATAGGGAGAGAGGGGGAGGC
>JAHRHZ010000050.1:15941121-15981222 GCA_024137785.1 Ginglymostoma cirratum
CCGCATCCCAAAACCAGCCCAGCTCATCTCCACCTCCCTAACCTGTTTTTCCTCTCACCCCAAGCCACACCCCCATCTCCTATCTACTAACATCATCCCGCCCCCTTGACCTGTCCGTCCTCCCTGGACTGACCTATCTCCTCCTCACCCCCCTACCTACACTCACCTTTACTGGCTCCATCCCCGCCTCTTCGACTTGTCTGCCTCCTCTCCACCTATCCTCTCCTCTATCCATCTCCCCCTCTCTCCCTATTTATTTCAGAACCCTCTTCCCCTCCCCCATTTCTGATGAAGGGTTTAGGCCCGAAACGTCGAGTTTTCCTGCTCCTATGATGCTGCTTGACCTGCTGTGTTCATCCAGCCCCATGCTTGTTACCTCACTTCCATTCTGCCTGGTCCCATTCAACCCTTGGAAGTTCCAGCCAAGGAGGATCAATTTGCCTTTGACAAGGCCACCCTTGCCAGGCCAGACCCAAGTGCTCCTGGGGTCACCCATCTAAATCTCTAGGTCCACTAGCTCCACCACAGAGCAGGCTTCCTCCACCCATGTGTGGAGCAAGGCAGCTCAAAGAGGCACAGCAGGCAGGATAGGAAGAGAAAAATGTATTGATGCAAAATTTAGATGACAGCTGTAAACTTTGTACATCGTTTGGTGATCAGTATATCTAATGTAAATAGCCTGTTTACCATACACTCTGCAATATCCTCACTTTATTCAGGTAACACTTTCATGTTTAAGATTTCTTTCACAGACAATAGCAGTTAGCTGTAGGATTTCGTAAATCCTTGTGTTTCACCATATATGTAGTTGTCTTAGTCTCTGATGTAGCTGTAAATGCTTTGTAATGTCATGCGCTATCACTCTATAGCCATTAACAAGGCATCGTTTGAGGTTCTGTGATGATCACCAAATACATGATGCGGCAGCAGGGATAGCAACACACAGTCACTGACACCTTGCACACCTTCACCCCACCCCAATCATTACCTACCTTTCAGCCAGCTTCATGCACTGGAACGTATACATCAGGGAGTGCCCCAATAGTGATGACAGGGAGGTGCAAGCGAGCTGGTCAATGCAGCAGATTATCAGGAAATAGCAACCCTGCATGCTTCTGTGACTAACATACTGCATGCTGTTCAAAGAATCATAGATTGATACACTACAGAGCGGCCTTTTGGCCCGTCACTTCTGCACCACCAAAACTAAACTAAATCTATTCTAGTCCCACCTTCCAGCACTAGACCCATTGCCTTAAATGTTATGACATTTCACAGCCGCTCTTCTCAACACTCCATGCAATCCACACACTTCACGGTTAGTAAAACAGTGAGTGGTTTTCTGTGAGCAACTTTCAGTCTGTGCGTTAATGTGTCACGAAGGGCCCTGATGTCAGGCTCTCCTTTCTAATGTCCCATTCTGTTAACTCCACAAGCTTCATAATTCCCAAGGTCATCACCCAAGCAGAGCACATCTGACTGCAACTGCCTAACAGGTCCCCACCTTCATGCAGCCCCACAGAGAACCTGGTACACACCACGTAACGGAGGCTCCTCCTTGTGCAGTACCTGTACACAACACAGTTCATACACTGATGGTCGCCAGAGTGCCCTCCTAGAGGACTGTCTTTGCAGGGCACAATGCCAGATGTTGGCAATGCCTCCCTGAAAAAGTGGAGTGCCAATGTCTCTGTTAGAAAGGCACGTGCAATTGGTACTGGTGAATTACACCCTACTGTCCTGTTTGTCCATGGCCTGCATGGATCTTCTGGAGTAACAGCAAGTTGAATCAAAGAACCTGCTCTGGATTCCACAGCAAGTTTTCACAACATGTAGTTTGTATGGTATGTTTGATAAGTTAGCAACCTATGGCAGGTCAGGCTGTCAACAAGCCATTTAACAAGTGATAAATAGTGTTAACTGGGAACTCGTTGCTTCCTGGTGACAATCTCACCACACCGCTCAAACAAAGGGGCAGTTTTATGGCAAGCTAATCACGACATCAAAACAAATATTTTGCCTATTCTCACCACTCATTGTGCCACAGCTAATAATGGGTCATGCCATTAGGTACATCTACACAAGAGAAGCCTTAGGGGCATGCTGATGTCCTGAGGCAAGCATTTTGGTAACCTGTCACTGGACAACAGTAGTGCGCTTCAGTGGCACAGTGTACGATAGGGATGAAAATCTACCATGGTGTGTATATATAATATGCACAAACCACAAACTAAAGTGGAATCAATATGCCTGTGCAGTTAATGTCAATATGTATCAATATCACAGATGGTTAGTCCCTACAACATCCATGAGGGGCATGGATAGGATAAATAGCCAAGGTCTTTATCCTAGGGTGGGGGGGATGGAAAAAGAGTCCAAAACTAGATGGCAAATGTTTAAGGTGAGAGGTGAAAAGATTTAAAAAAGGACTTGAGGGGTAATATTTTCACGCGAAGAACAGTGCATGTGTGGAACAAGCTGTCAGTGGAAGTGGAGGAGGCAGGTACAATTACAACATTTAAAATGCATTTGAACGGGTATATGAATGTGAAGGGTTTAGAGGGAAACGGGCCAAAAGCTGGCAAATGGGACTAGATCAGATTGGATGTCTGGTTGGCGTGGATGAGTTGGACTGGAGGGTCTGTTCCCGTCCTGTATGACCATGAACACTCATGACAATAAATCTCAAAATTCAATTTCAGTAAGAATTTTTTTTTTTTTTTAAATCCGTTAACTACAAACATCTCACATCAAGTACATAGACTCTGCTTTTGTAATGGAACCAAGGCGGACATGAATGATGCATTAAATATACTCATGCTAGCAAAAATCATACTAGCCCGAATCTTCCAAGAATTATTGGAGACACTGCTCAATTTTTTGAGAATCACAATGCTGGTCCCAATTTATTTGTGCATCGGCAAGCCTGGCTCTACCTGGAAGTCAAAGTGCAACATCCCTCAGAAAACTCAACTGCAGTGCTGTAGAATTGGTGGTGGAGAGACATATCCTTTTTTTCTAGCACTAGCTGCTATATGGCAAGTTTAATGATCCTGAGTGAACGTATGAATGACTGAATTGGGACTTTGGTACATAAATTTAGAAATTATGCAAAAAAAACCATGCTTAGTGTAGTAAAATAACAGAACACCATAAACAAGCATCAGTGTGTATTTGAAAGCTGAAAAATCAAATCAGAAATAAAAATAGAAATACTCAAATTATAGGGCAGCATCTGGGGAGTGAGCAGCAGAGTTAATTGGAAGAATCTTCTGTTCTTTATCCCTATTCAAATGACAGAAGCAGGGTCAGGTACCAGATTTACTAATGGGTAGGGTTAACAGAGGTTCTTTTGCGCTGATGTAGAATTAGCATCCCAGTTCTGGGTTGTTCCACTACTCAGGGCAGATGGGGTAATGGTCGAATGGGTTGCCAGAAAAACTTTAAAACAAAAAGCAGACAGTGGGAACTGGTGTTTCACAAGGATCAGTGCTCAGACTGCTGTATTATATAACTTATATTAAAATGATTTCAGCTTTGGAATCTAAATGTTCAACTTTTAAATTTGTGGGTGACATCAAATTTGAGGGTCTTTTCTTTTTAAATTCACTTGTGGGGCATGGGCATCATTGTCTGGCATTTATTGCCCACCTCTAGTTGTCTTAAAGGTGGTAATGAGCTGCTTTATTGAACTGTTGCAGTCACTGTACTCTAGGTAGACCGACAATGCCACTTGGAAGGGGATTCCAAGATTTTGACCAAGTGACATTGAAGAGACGACAGTATATATTTCCATGTAAAGATGATGAATAGCTTGGATGGAAACTTGCAGGAGCCAGTGTATCAGTTTCTCTTGTCCTTCTGAATGGTAGTGGTTGTGGGTTTGGAAGGTGCTGTCTAAAGATCTCTGGTGAATTTCTGCAGTGTACCTTCAAGGTGGAACACACTGTTGCTACTGAACAATGGTGGAGGGATTGGGTGTTTGCGGACATAATGCGAAATGAACAGTTGCTGTGTCCTGGATGGTGTGAAGCTTCTTATGTGTTGCTGGAGCGGCACTCAACCAGGCAAGTGAGGAATATTCCATCACACTCCTCGTTGGAGTCTTGTAGATAGTGGACAGGCTTTGGGGAGCCTGGACAGGAGTTACTTGCTCCAGTATTCCTAGTTGCTGATCTGGTCATGTAGGCACTATGTTAATATTGCTAGTCCCGTTCAGTCTCTGGTCAATGGTGGCTCCCAGGATGTTGATATGGGGAGAAGTCAGTGATTGTAATACCAATGGAAGTCAAAAGATGATGGTTCAATAGTCTCTTATTGAAGATGGCTGTTGCCTGGCATATGAGTGACATAAAATTTATTTGCCACTTATCAGCCCAAGCCTGGATATGAAGATGAAGCAGCTGAAGATGTTTGGGTCTAGGACAATAGTCAATCTACCAGAAGGCTCTCGTGATGCAGCAGCAGTTGTCGTTCCTACCTCTAAGCAAGTCGGCCTAGGTTCAACTCCCATCAGTTGGTATCGGTGGGTTGTGGAGTGGGGGGGGGGGGGGGTAGAAAGCCAATACTGTGGAGCACTGCAACAAATGACACAAGGGCAGTAATAAACTTGCAGAATGGTATATAATTAGCAAAATGAAGTTCAACATTTCTTGGAAGTTGTAAGTCTAGATGAGGTAGAGAGACAAAGGGAATCTCAAAGCACAAATATAAATCAATTACTGAAAAGGTGCACAACAGGTCAGTGGGGCCATAAAAAAATGAAAACTTCGGTTTATCCCTAATGGGATAGAATCAAAACAAAGTTCTGCTAAACCTGTACTGAGCTTCTGTCTGACCACACTCAACAGTATTGCATGCAGTTCTCGTTGCCATATTATAAAAATGGATAATGAAGCACTAGAAAGGGCGCACAGAAGATTCACAAAGGTGATATTGGAGATGCAGAATTACACATAATAGGAAAGTAGGAGCAAGATAGATTTCTTTTCTTTAGAAGAAAAATGAGGAAGGTCTTTAAAATTTCGATTTAGATAGCTTGAATACAGACAACGTGTTAGAAAAGCTCAGCAGATCTGACAGCATCTCTGAAGATAAATCAGTGTTAACGTTTTAACTTTTGGAAGGGTCACTCAACCTGAAATGTTCACTCCGATTTCTCTCCACAGATGCTGCCAAACCTGCTGAGCTTTTCCAGCAATTTCTGTTTTTGTCTCTGATTTACAGTGTCCACAGTTATCAGTTTTTTTTCCTGGTACATGGAAGTGAAGGTTATTCATTCTGGGAAATGGAGTAAGGAAACTATTTATTTCTTAAAATTAAAGGTAGAGTTACAAAGAGATCTGGGAACAGATGCATGAATTGCTCAAACTAGCAAACATAAGTCAAGAGTCCAAACAAACTATTAGGTTCATTTTCAGACTACAAATACCATGGAAGAAAAGTTAAATTTGTACAAAGCCTTCATTAAACAACACTTCAAGAATTGCATATATTTCTGCTCGCCATGCTTAGAAGAAGAAATATAAAGCATTGAATTAAATATTATAAAGTTTATAAGCATTCCTAAAAAACTAGGATTAGTTTATTTTGTTCTTACATCTGAATACCAGTGGATAGACTAAATGGGCAGAATGTGAACCCAGTCTCACACACAGACACAAACACACTATTGGAGGCAGAACCAGAAGTACGATTTGAAAATAATATGCTGAGTCATTATCTGACACTTTCTCGCCTCTAGGCAATTTTGTTTTGAGATGGGTTCAATGTGTAGCAGCTAACAGCCACTTCCAATATAAAAAAAGACAACAGGACATGTTCCTGGTGCCACCAGGTGGTTCTTGTTGTCAAATTTTTCCATGGCTGGGACAGAGAGACCTGGTGGCTGCAGCATGCTTCCTGGCAGCAGGCTGAAGCCACTGATACCTTCTATCAATCACTGAGCTACTGTGAACAGAAGACCTTAAGTCATCCTGTCAAACAAGTTTCCTTCCTGTCTTCTGTAACAGCTGTGACCAGTTCAGGAGCAGCCTCAATTTCAGACAGGGGTAGGAATTTAGTACGAGAAATAATCCAAATCCTATATGCATTTCCTAATGTCTGGTACAACTTAGCACTAACACAGGTACATTGCTAGTTGCAACACTGTTTCACTGCTGGAGGATTATCCATTCAGACATGCCTCAGCCTTCTCCTTCCTGACTCGGTAGTCTATGTGGAAAGTCAGGACAGTTCTCGTGGCCAGGACAAGAGAGATGTGGCCACTCCACCGGCAGGCAGAAAGGGAATGGATGGCCACCAGACAGTACAGCAGTCCCCTGTGGTCATTATCCTGTAAAACAAATGTCATTTTGCATGTTGTTGAGGGGCTGGAGTCTCAGAAGAAAGTAGCAACTTCGTTACACCACAGTTGGCTCTGCTGCACAGGACAGAAGTGTGGGAAGGCTACATAAATAGTGGATTCATTATAAGGGGAATAGATAAATACTTCTCGCTACAAACAGTATTCTAGGATGGTATGACACCTCCTGAGCGCTGTGGTCAAGGATGTCTTTGAACAGTTACAAGACTTTCTGGAGTGACAGGGTAAACACCCAGCAGTCATAGTACACATTGGTACCAAAGGGATGTGGTCCTAAAAGCAGAATATAGGAAGCAAAATTAAAAAAGCAGGACCTCAAAAGGAGTGATCTCAGGAATGCCAGTGCCAAGTGCTAGTCAGGAGAAATAGTATGTTAAATCAGATGAACATGTAGCTGGAGATATGGTGTAAGAGGAGAGTTTCAAATTCCTGGGGTATCGGAACTATTTCTGGGGAAGCAGGACTAGAACAAGCTGAATGAGCTCCACCTTGACAGGACCAAAACTGATATCCTAGGGGGAGTATTTGCTAGTATAGTTGGGAAGATTTCAAACTAAAATAGTGAAGGGAGAGATCTATATAGGGAGACAGAAGTGGGGAGGGAAGCAAGGGCAGAAACAAAAGACAGAATAAGAAATAAGAAAAAAAAGTGATGGGCAAAGAACTGCATTAAGCAGGATCAAAGCACAAAATAACGTGAATGAGACTAATAAAGTTTAAAAAGTCAAACCTTAAATGTGTGGAGCAATTGAAATAAAATGGATGAATTTGCCATTCAAAATTAATATCATTAGACATGATATAATTGGGATTATGGAGACATGGCTGCAGGGTGACCAGGATGGGAACTGAATATCCAGGGGCATTCAGCTTTAGGAAGGTCAGAAAAAATGAAAATGAGGTGAGGTAACACTGCTGTTACAGATGACATTAATGCAGTAAGATCAATAACGAAGAAGGATATTAGCTCTGGTAGACTGGAATCTGTATGGATAGAGCTTAGAAGCACCAAGGTGCAGAAAATGACAGTGGAAGCTGTATATAGATCCCCAAACTGTAGCAATCATGTTGGGAAGACCTTGAACAAGAAACTAGAGATGCAAGTAATAAAACGTACATCTGTGACCATGGGCAACTTTAATCCACATAGATTGGGCAAATCAAATCAGTAACAATGCCACAAAGGACGAATTTCGAGTGTGTACGAGATGGGGTTTTATGGATCAATAATGTTGAACTAACTCAAGAACAGGTCATTCTAGATTGGGTATTGTGCGATCAGAAGAGTATAGTTGACAACGCAGCTGTGCAGGACCACTTGGGAAAGCATTCCCATGACAAGAGTCAGAGCACAGCAACTGACCTTTCGGTCCAATCAGCACATGCCGACAATAACCCCAAACTAAACTAGTTCCACCTGCCTGCACTTGGCCTATATCCCTCCAAACATTTCTTATTCATGTACTTATCTAAATGTCTTTCAAATCTTGTAACTATACCTGCATCCACCACTTCCTCTGGAAATTCATTCGACACATGAATCGCCCTCTATAACAAAAAAAAATCTGCCCCTCATGTCTTTTTTAAAATCTTTCTCCTCTTACCTTAAAATTATGCCCCTCAGTCTCGAAATTCCCTAGGGAAAAGACACCTGCCATTCAACTTATCCATACCCCTCATGATTTTATAAATTTCATTAAGGTCACTTCTCAACCTCAATCTCCAGTGACCAAAGTCCCAGCTATCCAGCCTTTCTTTATAACTCAAGCTTTCCATTTCTGGCAACAGCCTGGTAAATCTCTTTTGAACCCTCTCCAGTTTAGTAATATCCTTCCTATAACGGAGATCAGAACCGAGCAGTACTCCAGAAGAGGCCTCATCAACAACCTCGACATAACATCCTGCAGGATTCTTCATTAAGATGGAGAGTGACACAGTTAATTCCAAGACTAGAGTCCTGAATCTAAGAAAAAGGAAACTACAATCGTGTAAAATGCAAGCTGGCTATGGTAAATTGAGGAATATTACTGGCACAAAATAAAGAAGGAAAGATGGCCAGACAGTGGCTGACGAGGGAAATCCGAGATTAGATTAGACTCAAGAAAGGACCATACAAATTGGCGCAAAAAAACAAAAAAAGACTTGATGATTGGGAGCAATTTACATTTGAGCAAAGGAGGACAAAGGGATTGACTAAAAGGAGCAAAAGAGAGTATAAGAGTAAGCTTGTGAGGAACATACAAATTGATTTTAAAACCTCTGATAGTTTTGTGAAGAGAGAAAGATTAGTGAAGACAAATATCAGTCCCTTACCGTCAAAAACAGATGAAGATATAATACGGAACAAAGAAATGGCAGACTAAGTAAATACATTTTTTGGTTCCGTCTTCACAATGGAGGACACAAATAATATCCCAAAAATGGGGGAGGGAGGGGGCAGCTGGAAATCACACAAAATACTAACAGGATTAGATAGGCTAAACACAAAGGATATTCCCGATGACTAGGGAGTCTAGTACCAGAGATCACAGTGTTAAGGATGTGGGGTAGGTCATTTAGGACACAGGGGAGGAGGAATTTCTTCACCTATACAGTGCTGAGCCTGTGGAATTCTGTGCCACAGAAGACAGTTGATGCCAAAACGTCTAATGTTTCAAAGAAGGAGATACATATTAGTGCTAAAGAAATCAAAGGGTATGTGCAGAAAGTAGGAACAGGGTATTAAGTTGGATGATCAGCCATTGGCAGCATGGTGGCTCAGTGGTGAGCACTGCTAACTCATATTGCCTGGGACCCAGGTTCAATTCCAGCCTTGACAAGTGACAGTCTGTGGTGAGTTTGCACATTCTCCCCGTGTCTGTGTGGGTTTCCTCCGGGTGCTCTGGTTTCCTCCTATAGCCCAAAGACGAGCAGGCGAGGTGGCTTGGCCATGCTAAATTGCCCATAATGTCCAGGGATGTGTACGTTAGGTGGATTAGCCATGGGAAATGCAGGGTTACAGGGACAATGTAGGGGATGAGCGAGTCTGGGTGGGATTCTCTTCAGAGAATCAGCGTGGACTTGTTGGGCCAAATGACCTGTTTCCACACTGTAGGGATTCTATTCCATGATCATATTGAATGGTGGTGCAGACTCGAAGCCCTGAATGACCTACTCCCACTCCTATTTTCTACAACCAGATTTTGGTCCCACGTTCAGAGTTACTGAGATCACCACATATACAATACAATACAGCACTGGAACAGGCCCTTTGGCCTACCAAGCCAGCAGTGATTCCTAGTCCTTATTTAGACCTGCTACTTAATCCCCACACACAGTTTCCTCTCTCTGTTTGCACCCCATGCACGCCTATCAAGATACGCCTTAAATGTCGCTAACATGCCTGCTTCCACCTCTACTGGCAGTGCGTACCAGGCACCCACCACTTGTGTGAAAAATTTTCCCCTTCTTCCCTTGAAGATGTGCCCTCTTGTAGTTTACCTTTCCACCCTGCAAAAAAGCCTCTCACTATCCATCACATCTATGCCTCTCAATTTTGTAGACCTCTATCAGGTCACCCCTCAGCCTCTGTTCTTCCAGTGAAAATGATCCCAGTTCATCTAACTTCTCCCCATAACTAAAACCCTCCAGACCGGGCAATTTCCTGGTAAACCTTCTCTGCACCCTTTCCAAAGCATCCACGTCCTTTTGGTAGGGTGGCAGCCAGAAATGCATGCAAATGTGATAGACTCTTAATTGACATCTGGCCCCTGCAAGCCACTTGGTTCAAAAGCAACTTTGCATGATAAAGTTAAATAAACCAATCCTACCATCAACAATTTATGCACATAGATATCTATGTCACTCTGCTCTGGCAGAGTTGGATTGTACTCTTTATTTTATTCTCTTTTTTTTCCTTATAAAGCTAAGCCACTTCATATTTCTCTGTATTAAATTTCACCTTCCACTTGATTGCCCAATCCTCTAATTTGTCTGTCTTTCTGATATTATATACAGTGGCTTTATCATTGGCAAGTGGAGCATATGAGTTAATAGAGAATTCTGATGGAAGTGGACACCATCAGTCCAACTGAGCTTGGGGAACTCCACTTGAGTGAAGGCAATTGCATCACCTCATTCAGGACATATTCTGAGGAACTCTAGGTCAGCCCACAGCAAAACCCCAAAACAAACCCAAGCCTCGGCCAAATGGTTAAAATTTCCTTGTCTGGGAACTTTTGGAAAGCATGTTAGAAGACTAAGGAAATCCTGCCAGAGGACTCGCTACCCCCTGTGATATTTAGGTCTAAACATTATACTTTTTGATGCTACAATATCTCTGGGCAATTTTTGTAATCTGCTTATTTCCACTTTTACTTGGATCTCTGCGGCTGAACATTTCCAGCTGTGAAACTGGGCTGGCAACCAGCAATAAACAGTGCCAATGCTGATTTGTAACCAACATTTGGAAATGTATATAAAAGGACTCTCTCATTCCAAATTTCAGTACAGGGGCAGAAATCATGACTTGCATTCAAGAAATTCTTGGGAAATCATTGTTGGGTATCACTCTCCTACACCTATATAAATGTTGCACTGGTATGTCACCTGTTTACTATTCTGCAAATTTGAAAAGTTAACAGTACAGACTGACAATTGCAATCTGTGGATACTAAGAATATTTTTTATATCTACGGTAAAGTAAATTTTTAAAATGCTTAGAACTTCTATGCATCTGAACAAAGAAGTTTAACCCTGAGCAATACAAACTCAATTTGCACAATGCTTTCTCAATAATCAACCTGCAGTTCAATAGCCGAGCAAATTTCTGCAGATGCTGCAATCTGTACTGGAAACAAAAAACGGAGATCACAATGGGTCAGGCAGCATCCATGGAGAGACAGCAAGCTAATGTTCCGAGTCTGGATGCATTCTGAAGAGTTGAAACGTTAGCTTCACCCTCCATAGATGCTGCCTGACCCACTATGATCTCCATCATTTTTGTTTTCAGGGCATTTCAATAGAACCTTCGGAGCAGCAAAACATTCCCGGGTGTTTAAAAAGCTTGCGTATCAAGAAATTAAAGGGCTTGTGTTCCAAAAGTCCCATTTGAATTCATTGACATTATGAAAACATCAAACATTCCCTTAAAAGGTAAACATTCACTGTTATCCAAGTGATATGAAACAGTTCTAAGATTTATTGACACGAATAGAAAGAAACAAACTTTCATTATACTGTATATAGCATCTTTTGCAACAGCGGGATATCCCAAAGCATTTCAGAGTCAATTAAATGCTATTGAAGTATGGTTACTGTTGTAAATGGAGGAACAAAGATTGGAACCAGAGCAGACAATTTGTATTCATCCAGATCTCAAAAATAACAATGAAATTGAACAATAACCTGCATTAGTAGTGAAGGAGAAATGTTTGACAAAGGCAAGTAGAGAACTCTCTTGCTCCCCTGAGAATGGTATCCTGAGATTTTTGGATCCACCCAGGAAGGAAGCTGGGACTTCAGTTTACCTAATATTCAAAAGGCCACATAGCCAACAGAACAGTTTTCCAGAGTTATCAGCCAAGATTTTAGTCCTAAAGTCTTAGAGTGGAGCCCAAATTCAAACCTTCTGGCTCAAAATGCAAACATTTTAACTTTTGAGCCAAGCTGACACCTAATGAATGAAGAATGTATATAAAACACTGTCCTAACATTTGCTATATCTTAACATAAATAATTTAGAATATGCCCATCAAATAAGTAGAGCAAGCAAACATAAACTGATATATTCCATGACTGATCTTTGAAGCTTCTTAAAATTTTTCAGGAAATGATTTAGAATTTCATTTATTGTTTGCAAACAATGAGTTAATAAGCTTGCTTGCCGAGAATGATTCTTGAACATGTGGGACATCTGCCTGTCAGAGTAAGTAGTGTAGAAGGTGCACAGGCATTGTGGAAAATATCAAGAACAAGCGAGTTTGTTTTCTCCAAGCCAACAGTGTTTTGTACAACATCGATCGAGTAGATCAGTTATACATTACAAGGTTTTTAGCCCATAGTTTTTTTTTTGTTTAAACTGGAGTGCATTACTTACTAACAATGGTGATAAAGCTGCAGGAATCAGACTTTTATTCAGTGTCTGGCCCTCCGCGACATTATCGCCAAAGTCACTGCATCTATCTGCTATTTTAGCCAAGAAGCTGAAAACACTTCCGAAAGTAATGAATCTTTGATGGCGTTTGGAGGCGATGTCCTCGATCTTACTGTATAGTCTCATCCGAGGGTCTGTGGCGCAGGGGTAAGTGGCCCAATCGGCCCCGAAGGCATATCTTAACAGGTTGATTAAAAGTATACCCACCATCATCTCTCAGTTACACTTAAATGTTATCTTCGATCTTTTTCGCGCAGGCCTTTCAATTCCACTGCCTACATTATTTTCCTCCTTCGAATACTGCCTACGTCAATCAAATATTTAAATATTTAATCTTTTCCAATTTAACTCGGAACAACGATTGATCGCTATCGAGAAGCGTGAAAAGGATTAGATGGACAAATCCTTCAGACTAAATTATTCGACCTGGTTACAGAGTTTCAGAGTTGCCGCTCGACTGAGTGCGAGAGAAACCAACCTCTTAATTATATGATTTCCGCTACCTGAATTAATGACATCCCCACCGTTTCAGACTTTTTTTTTAAAAAAGTGCACAAAGTACCTTAGTACTTTAGAAAACGTGAAACCGTTGGGTAAAACTTTTTCTTCACGCCCAAGATTTTTGAAATATAGCGCTCTATTAAATATTAACCGTTAGCCACCAACTCCTGTCAATCCCCTCGTTCCCATGTTGATCCGGAATGGAAAGTCTCTAGATTTGTCTGTACGTTTGATCCCAGGTGGCCTGCCATTAGGATGCTAACCGTCCACAGAGACACTGCTTCCTGGTTACATGAGTCTGTGGTTTGTCCAAGTGTGAAATAATCGGATGTTTATGATCCTTCCCGAGAGAGTCACACCAACTAATGCGTCTGACCGGGAATTTCACATCACTCTTTCAACCTTTGATTGAAGCTCAAGGTAATGACTACTTACTCGTATTTAAAATGCTCAAAACAGTAGGACAGACCAAATACATTTGATCTATTAGCTCTGCAGAGTGGGGGGGAATTTCTCGGTAAAGTTGCACAGATACAGGCTACTTCGAATATACAGCAAATTAACCATGTAGTCAATACACCAGCCAGTCCAAACAACATTTTTGTCTCAGATTTGAAGCTCCTGGCGCCTCCTTCTGCTCCTGTCTTCCCTGTATTAATGTATTATTAACCGGCGTTGCTGCTCGATCAGGCTTTGATCAGTAACATTATACTGGCAACGGGAAGTTTTGTGTCCAGTCTCCTAGAGACGTTCACTCTGGATTCCCTCAGCCTTTCCATGAAATTAGCAACACTTATTGGGGGGGGGGGGGGGGGGGGGGGGGGGGATGCTGCCCCCAACCCCCGATAACAATGATAAATCCGGCCGTGGACGTAGATATATCCGGATTTTTGAAAGCGAAGTCGCTCCAGATCACTGGAAACGTGCTTATTTTGTTTTTTGCAAATAAAACTGTCACCCACCAACCTCCTGCAATGCACTTTATACAGTTCTTGCTGACATAGTTAGTTACACAAGCTGACGGTAGATTGCTGACACAAAACTACCTACCCTGCCTCAGACACGCTCTTGATACTTTTTTTGAGGTGGGGGGGGAACGGGGGTGCAGGAACTCTGTACGTTATTAATGTATTGCACACATCGCCGAACGTTTGCACTGACAAGTTCATTTTCCTCAGGCACTGACGAACTCTATTTTCAGCTTGGGTTCAGTAATGCTGGAGTTATATGCCCTCCACCACCCCCCCCAGCAAAGAACCGATCTTACAGACAACAATACTCGGACTAAGAAAAGCACTCCCCCAGCATCCACCACAAACAAAACGCCCCGCTTCATGTTACCTTACCTGCTGAGTGAACGGATTCTCCTTGATGTAGCTGAAGACAAACGAGGAGAAGAGGAGGTCTTCATTTAGTCCACAGCCTGCCATCGTCAGCAGGAGATAGATGGATAGATGTATGGAGAGAGGGAGGGTGGGATGACGGATGGGGCTCAGCGCGAGAGCGAGCAACAGCCGTTGGTGTCCGAGCCGCAGTCACGTGAGCGAGCGCGTGCCTCCCGGGTCCGGGTTCCAGTTGGCAGCCCGCGCGCCGCTAGCCGCCTCCTCGATCAGCAGCACCGCTTTGAACAGCACCTGTTGCAACCTCCCCTGTCGCCCTCTAACCGGCCCGGACGGCTACCCCAACCCTCCCTCAGACCCTCCTGCAGTCAGTCACGTGCGCGCACGCCTCTTTTTTCCACCTTCACCCGCTGGCGTGACACGAGTCCAGGAGGCACGGCGGCGAAGCCAAAGAAGATGCTTTGGTGTGCAGGCGGGTTGAGTGACAAATCAGGGGGTGTATAGGACGCAATCAGTAGCGAGGTTTCAAATGGAGCTCAGTGATACTATGGAGTTAAAATTGCCGGCAAAATGCAATGCAGTCCGAGAGACTTTTCCCCCTCCCCTCTCTCCCTCTGGTTATTTCTACTCCTGGGAAATAAGGCAAAAAAGTGTCACGTGCGCGGTCCCGGCTTCCCGGCAAGTCCAGCAGAGGGGGTTGGGAATGACAGGTAGATTGTGTTACAATTAGTCGCTGTGTCCTGTCAGGGATAGAGGGATTCCAGATGATAACGCTGGATCGGACTGATGAAGAAACGGAACCGATTTATTTTCTTGTCTGATCTTTCCTCGCAAGCCTTTCCCTTACGGTCATCAAAGCAGACGACGCAAATGAGGCATCGTTTATGGGGTTAACGCAGCTTGCTCAGTGCAGTCCAGCACCTGAGATTTCGATTGTCCTTTTAACTTTCACGTTCAGTCCCAGGAGACTTTTGCCCACCAATCGGCACTTTTCAGAGCTATAATCGGACCAGATTCCACGAGGAATGCAATATGATTAAATGAAGCAATTCCCACCAGGGGCCATGTTTATACAGTGTTTCACTGATGATCACTTATTCTCTGCGGAACTGTTTTCACAGTCTTAGCACGAGTCCAAACCCCGGAGTGGATAGGAAACGGTTTCGCATAACGCGCTGAGCTCGCTGCAGAATTGGTGCTTTGATACTAAATCAGTTACTGCAATATGTCCTGTCGAGTATTAACTCCTATAAAATGGAATCCAATTTCCAATCTTTATAGAATGCTAAATCCAGAATTCACACCAAACTTCAGATTGCAGACTTTTCACCAAAGTCGCTCGGTATTTTTACGCCCTCGAGGTTCTGCTGCTTTACCACTCAAACGCAAGAGCTTGGGGGCTGAACCCTTCTTTAATTATCAAAGCGAGTTAGATCGGTCATGAAGCTATGGATATCACAATCCTACTTTGCTCACCTAATATTCGGGAGAAGAAGTTATTTCCGACCACCACTTTTCTTCAAGCCAGAAATTGTTTGTAAAAAAGACACTGGAACCTCACACCGCTCCTTTCCTCTGCCGACAACCTTCTTTTCGAGGTAAGAAATCAGGTCTGCCGATAGTCTGAACAGTGTTCGTCGGCAAGATTATAAAAATGTGCTTTACGTCTAGCTCTAATTTAACAGCTAGCACGATGTTTCCTCCTGACTGCTCGGGTTAATATAAAAAGCGTGTTTCCAGGTCATGTGAGGATGATGAGCTGGGTGTCTATGCAGGTGCTGGATACGTAATGGAAAACGGCTGAAACCTTGGAGAGTTCCGTTGCCATCACCCAATACTCCACAACAATATAGTACAGCCTACTACTGCACGCAAACCATCAGCCGCGATCTCACAAGATCTTTATTACGGCACAAAAGCAGACACTTCCAAGCCAGAAGGTTTGAGACGACGTCAATTCACTTTGGAGGGTCCAGCTTTCAACTGAAAACCAGCAGCAGAGTGAGACAAGCTCGCTTGTTTTAAGAGGAAGCAAAGTTTACGTTCTCGGCCACTTACTCGGGTAATGAATAAACTCGCCGTGCACAGAATTCTCTTCCAAAAATAACATCGCTTATCGTGGGAAAACACAGTAAGACTATTACTCGTTTGTCGAATTAGCTGCAGACCGAATTGCTTTCCTACCACTGAAAAGCGGAGTACCATAACAGCGCTTGAAACCCGTGCACCGATTTAGCAACACTTGCATAAGCATTATGCTGCGTACTCATTCACAGACAAAAATGTATTAGTAAAACAATAAATAAATAAATTTGCGTCTAATGTTTACTCAGTTATTTATTGTTGTAAGAAATTTGCGCTTAGTTTTTTTTGGCTTCAGTTCAGTAAATAGGCTTCGAGTAGCTTATGACCCACTCTGGTTTCATGTGTCTAGAAATTCACGAACTTTACCCCATTTAACAGCGCACGATGGAATATCGAAATATGTTGCTCACATGAAAACCATTTCACAAATGCACTGTGTTTTCTATAAATGTAGGTCTGCAGGTTGCGTCCGGAGCTGTGGTCCTTGTCTATTTGGCATTTCCTTTCGATATTAATTAGATACGCTGTAGGGATTCGTTGCCATGTGACCGCTCCTGCTTTCTCCTCGTCCTACTGCATTGGCAGTACACGAAGCAAGTTAGTTCGCGTAGACGCTGCACTCAGCCGGGTTCAAAGTGAAATCCGGATTTCCGACATTCACTAATCTTTGAGTTGGCTTTGTATAGGCGCGAACTGAGAACTGAAAAAAGCGCAGATTTGATCTATTCTAATTACGGTTTGCTTTCTATTTCACAAAGCAAAGAAAATTGAAACGCCCCACTTTTAACAGTATTTTGAAAGATGTTGTTATCAAATGAGCCCTTGTTTTTTATACTCTGTGGATCTGGATTTGAAAATTCTGGGGTAGCACTTTCCACATTTCATTCGAATTCCTGATCAACAATGGAAAATGCAGGGGAGAGTTTTCTGAAGTAGTCCAAATAATCTTCTACAGCATGATTGAAAGACACGGGGGAGGAATGATGGCAGGGCCCGTTCGCACAAACCTCACAAAAATTTCTACGGTCTAATTAGGTAACCTGAACGTTTTAAATCCTTGAAAATTAAGCCAGTACTCACCGTTTTAAAGCCATCTTTCATAATCATTGCTTCTAAATAATCTCACACAGTTATTGTAATAGTAACATCAATCTGTTCACCATATTTTGTGGATTTATATCTTTGCATTATAAACCTATTATTATATTCCTAGTAAGAGATAACAAGGTGTAGAGCTGGATGAACACAGCAGGCCAAGGGTGTAGAGCCTGATGAACACACCAGGCCGAGCTGGAAGGCTGACGTTTCGGGCCTAGAGCCTAGGCCCGAAACGTCAACTTTCCTGCTCCTCTGATGCTGCCTGGCCTGCTGTGTTCATCCAGCTCTACACCTTGTTATCTCAGATTCTCCAGCATCTGCAGGTCCTACTATCTCTGAAACATTATATTCCTAGTGTTGTTTTCAGTACCTTCCTTTTTAATGTGGAACTATTCCTTTCCCACTGACCAACACACTATCATTTTAAGCATCTTATTCCTTTTCATTGTCTCTAAACTGGTGCCCATTCTGCTGCCACTTCAGTTTAAACCCCTCACAACCACATTCGTGAACCTTCTCAAAGGGACCTTGATCTCAATTCTGTGGAGTTGTGAATTGCCCATGTTGAATGTCTCAGAACTTGCCCCAATACCCTAAGTATCTGAAATCCTCCTTCCATGTCTCAAGCTACACATAGATTAGAAATAGGATATGGAGGATCAATGTATGACACTGGAAATATCCCTGAGATTATTACCTTCAAGGTCCTACATTTTAACTTCCTCCCTAGTTTCTTGATATCAGACCGTAAGACCTCAATAACTGTCTTCTCTATCTAATTGGTACCAAAATGTGCCACAACTTATGGATCACTCGCTTCCTCCTGTAGAATTTTCAGCACCACCTCCAGGATGCTTTTACCTAGTATCAGGGAGGCAACACATCATTCAGGACTCATGATGGGGCTTACAGTCTTTTCCCTAACAATGGGAATCACCTATAATAATTGTATTTCTACTCTTTGCTCTTCACTCCTGTGCAGTCCATTGCCCACTAGTGCCATTGTCCAAGCTGGTATCAGTATTCACAGTGGTCTCCAAAGCTGAGACATGCACAGCAAACACTGTAAATACTCTATTACTTCTCAGTCTTTCTGATGGCTACTCATTCACTACCTTGAATTCTTACAACATTTGGGATGGCTACATCTTAGAAAGTTTTATCCAGGAAATAGCTATCGTCTTTGGTGCTGAAAGGTGTGATAGCTTTACATATCTAGGCTTAACAATCACCGTCAATTCATCACTCACTACTGAAATTAACCAATGCATGTAAATGCAAAAGCTATGCTGTCCAAGTTGAATGTGTAAACAATAGCAACAATAGAGAACACCAAACTGCAAGTCTACTGAGCCTACATCCTTTGTGAACTCCTCCACAATATTGAAACCTGGATAATATATGCTAGACATGAGAAAAGGTTGAATGGCTTCCACCTTTGCTGTTTCATTGTCAGACATGGTCACTAACTCAGGTCCTGGATCCTGTTAATTAACTGCTAAACCAATATCTGTGCTGGTTTAGATAATGACAATATACCCAAAGTGGTCAAGAAACCACAGGCCCAAAATTGGACATTCTAAAGTGATCCACAACTAGAGAAACCAGTCCTGTCAGAAAATTGCCCAAACTAAATTAAACAGCAGCCAGCAGCTGTCAACTACAGAGACCAGTGGGAACCAAGATCAAAGGGGTTCAAGGGAAACTAGTTACAACCAGCTCAAGGGTTGTGTACTGGAAAAGTGTCCACTAGACATTCTAGTGTCTTGACTGTCTGAGTATGTGCACTTTACATGTCCCAGCATGGTAGTAATGAAGAGTGTTGCCGTGACCCCACTGGATGATTTGAATTCAATTCGTGACCCCATTGGCCAAGGGTTACAGAACATTCTTGAATGTCTAGAGGATGGGGAGGATAAAAATATGCACTTGGGAGCCATCCCTCAAGTGAAGGCTCAATCTAGCCCAACCATAGAGCACCAACCACCTGGAGAGACAGGGAGAGAGAGAGAGAGAAAGACAGACAGACAGATAGAGACAGAAACTCTGCACTGGCCTGTAAGACCTTTTTTCCCTATTCATTCATGGAATGTGGGCATCATTGGCCAGGCCAGTATTTATTACCCATACTTAATTGACCAGCGAGCAGTTAAGTGTCAACCATTCTGTTTTGGGTCTGGAGTCATATGTGGGCGGACCAGGTAAGGATAGCAGTTTCCTTGATTAAACCAATTGTAGTGCCTGTTTGAAGTTCAGTTGGCCTTCAGTTATTAGGCGCTTTTGCATAGTTACATCGTTAATCTTACACATCAAATGGTCTCTCACCATCTCATAAAAGGGTTAGACCAAAGTTACATCCTCTGCCAATTGTCTTTACCTAGACAAAAATCTGGATACGGATTCTCCTGGTTCTTAAATTGCCAAGTACAACTGATAATGTCTCAGAATTAGAGGAGGCTTGAGA
Organism: Ginglymostoma cirratum; assembly: GCA_024137785.1. Taxonomy (NCBI): domain Eukaryota; kingdom Metazoa; phylum Chordata; class Chondrichthyes; order Orectolobiformes; family Ginglymostomatidae; genus Ginglymostoma; species Ginglymostoma cirratum. The sequence goes on from JAHRHZ010000050.1 coordinate 15,961,107, forward strand.
TCGTAATATTCCTTAACTAAATCCATCAACTCTTGTAAGGTTTTAGTATCAGCCTAAGGGAAAGCTAAACTTCTCATATCCAAAAATGCAGTGGGTCCACAAGCAGTCAAGAGAATTACCTGTTGCTCTTCATCTGCCCCAATGTAATTTGCCTGGAAAATAATAACACATTCTTTCCATGTACTAGGCCAAGACTTTGACAGCAAGATCAAATAAGGCAAGCTTCCCAAATAATGGCTTGATGCCAGAAATGCTTACTGCAACTCAAAGACAACTGTTGTGTGCAAATTTGTTCAGAAGCATGCTTTTCTCTCATTGGCACTGAAATAACTCCACAGAGGCCAGTATTCTATCATCAAGGCACCCTTTATTTACACTTGGAGAGTCCTTAACACTAATCCAGCTCCCTCAGAGCCAGGTCTCAGTGAACAGAACCTCAGATACTCCTGTTCATACCTGTCAGCCAGGGATCCCTGATTGGACCAGATTAACAGCCTCAATCAGGGAACTCATATTCTATGGGTCCATCTTGCTGACCTCGTTACAATCACTAAAGTTTCGCTCTGTGACTTTTCAGATGGGGAGCTAGCAAACAGAATTGTTGAATTAGTGATCATATCCACCTCCAGAAAAGCTTTTCAGCCAGATTTGCCAGACAAACAGAAAACTTACTGCATGAAGACCTACTGAAGGATGGGTGCAAATGGAAAGCAATCCTCACAGGTTGACAAAGCTCACATGTCCTGAATTCAGTTTTGATGATTGGTGCAAACCCAAACAAAGCAAGACATGTGGAAAGCGCCATATCTGAATGCACCAAGGACATACTTAGTTTTCAATCAATTTGGGAAGGCATGTGGCTGAAATGTCCATTTGCAGAGACAATGTGTAACAGCAAAGGCTTGTGCAGCTACAAAAAGCCATGCACTGACCTAAACAGGACCTTTTAGTTCCAACACAGACCATTTAGTATCCCACCTGAGGCATATATGTGAAATGATGACAGACTAGAATCAGAGAATGCTGATAATGACACAACATGTAACAATACACATTTCACACTGTCAATTTTGTGGAAAACATCAATGTCATTAAGCCATTCTAAGTGTTTGAAAACATTTAAATTAGGTATCCTGAGAAAATTGGCAACTACTAATTATTACTTATAACTGCGCTGGGATAGGTGCTATTAAATTACTCTTGGGAATTATAAATAAATGTACCCACAGACGCAAGAAGCCACTTTGAAGCTTTAGAAGAGTTCATATCAGAAGCATCAAACTTAGAATTTTATAATTCCAGGCAGCCAAGTACCCTGGAGGTAGATGCTTCACAGAAAGGTCTGGGAGCATGCATACTACAAAAAGGAAAAAAAAAATTGCATTTGCTTCAAAAGCTCTGTGTGAAACCTAGACTGAAAATTCAAACACTGAGTAGAAAATATTAGTTCTAGTTATTGGAGTCATGCATTTCTCTACATTGCTATTCAAAAAAGATGCATGATAGACACCAACCACAAACTATCCAGGTTCATTTTGTGAGAAACCATTGACCAATGCACTACCCAGATTGCACGCCCTCGTGGGAGAACCTAGGATCAGAGGATATAATCTCAGATTCTTCTGATAAACATCCAAAGTTATGACAGTGATATTAGATACAAGCCAGGTAATCTGATGATGAGAATAGAAACACTCAGCAGGCTTTCCAACCTGGTGAAACCGCAGCAACATCAAAATCCTTATTAAGAATTGCAAGGCATTTCAAGAAAATGTGCCATTTCAGCACAAAGATCATAAGAAGTCCCTGTCCTTCCTTGGTCTAGATTTGTATCTTTTTCATGTTCTTGAAGATCATAATTGTTGATTACTTTACCAACTACCATACTGCATAATATATCAGCACAACCCTTGTGCTCATTCTAAGCTCCATTTTTATTCTATTCAGTCTGGCTCGGATGTGCAGGCTGCACAAGTTGAAACCAGTTGCCCTGCTGCAATGTCTCTGCTATATCTTACAATTTGTTTTCCTGTTTTAAATGAACTAAAACATAGAGTTAGTTAATCCTTGATGAATGATTGATTATTAGACTTATATTACGAACATGACAGTACTCACTGCAAAGTTCCCAGATCTTGTGGGCGCAGTAATTATACTGATCAATTTGTATTCTAGTTAAAGGTATTCCTCAGATTGTTGATGGGGGGACTTCATCAATGGTACTGCCATTGTTCATCAAGAGGATATGATTAAATTCTTTCTTGTTGGATATGGCCATTTCCGGGTACTTGAGTGTCATTCATGTTACATGCTATTGATCAGCCCAAGCCTAAATATTGTCCAAGTTCTGTTGCATATTGATAAGAATTTTTTCCATTGTCCTTTTTATATCAATGAAATAAAAATATTGCTTAATCACCGATCTTTATGTCAGAGGCCATGATGCATTTGATAAATTTCAGATTTATTCTAGAATGATTGATGTTTGCCTCATAACTTTAAAATTCCCTTTGCATTCAGAGTAACTTTCTGACTGACACTTACAAGCAATGCTGTATTTCACAAGTATGGCAAATTTTTCAGTTTACTAGCCATAAAATAAATGTCAGAATGGTCCATAACATTTTTTGGTATTCACTAATGGTGCATTATTTTTGTTATTTTGATAGCTGTGTTAAACATAAGCATTTGTCCATTATACCTTAGGAATCATATGCAAAGAATGCATCACATTAATATATGATTAATTAATGTCAGTGAAGCAACAACAAATCGTGACTGAATAGACACAAAACATATTAATAAGGAAGTCTGAGGTGAAAAAAAAACTAATAATTAATTATAATTGAAGAACTATGAGACACATACAGCCAACAAACAGTTAAAAAGATGGAAGAAATAAAAAAGCTGCACATATTTTGAATATCTTATGGACTACTGAAGCAGAAACTGAATGTGGGAATAATATTTGCAACATAATAGAAACGTTTAAAAGATTACAAAATTCTTACAAGAAATTGGTTAACCTTATCTATTTTATTATTTTCGTTTAGAATACATCCACAATATCTTTTCAGTGGATATCTAAAATTCTGAGTAGCCTAGAGCATGAATTCATGGCTTGTCAGAGCTATAATAATCAATTGAATGAAAAGGATGAACAATTCAGCAGGCTATGACTCCTCCACATGTCCCACTTTTATTTACAGTTGACAACAAAGACAGGCTACCACGGTATGTGCTGTTTGGATGCCAGTTTCCATTGTCCCTCCAAGAATGGAAAATGCACGAGGATCACCTCCATCTCCATCCTTTTCTACAAAACTGTTTTAGTAGTAGTGAAATTAATAAAGTTTCAATTTTTTGTGTACAAGTCAAAATAAAACTGCGGATGCAGTCACAGATGCTGCCAGACCTGCTGAGTTTTCCAAGCAATTTCTGTCTTTATGCCATTTAATGGCCATTTATAGAAAGAAAATATCTAGCTATTTCTCTCCAACTTTCACCTGCACCATTGCTGCCAAGTGATTTATCGTTATAAAAAGTAGGACCAGGATGAGGCTGTACAATGCTTTGAGCCTATTTTGCCATTCAGTAGGATTAAAACTAACATTATGTAAAACTAGCATTATATATCTAAAGCTAGTATTGTGGGAAGGCAATGGCCTCGTGGTATTATCACTGGACTGTTAATTCAGAGACCCAGATAACATTCTGGGACCCAGGTTCAAATCCTGCAATGACAGATGGTGGACTTTGAATTCAATGAATATCTGGAATTAAGAATCTAATGATGATCGTGAATCCACTGCCAACTGTTGGAAAAACCCATCTGCTTCATTAATGTCAGATAACAAGGTGTGGGGTTGGATGAACACAGCAGGCCAAGCAGCATCATAGGAGCAGGAAAGCTCTGCTTCATTAATGTCCTTTAGCAAAGGAAGCTGCCATTCTTGCCTGCATGTGACTCCAGACCCACAGCAATGTGGTTGACTCTTAACTGCCCTCTGGGCAATTAGGGATGGGCAATAAACACTGCCTAGCCAGTGACACCCTCATCCTGTAAATGAGTAAATAGAGAAAATTATATATCAAGTCAACTTTCTAAACTCAAGCCTTGAGTCCCTTACTGTCCAAAGCCCTATTGATCTTAGTTTTGAATTTACGGAACAAATGAGCATTCACAGCCCTCTGAAATAAAAGAAACCTGCTGAGTGAAGAAATAATGCTTCATCTCAGTATTAAATAGCCCTCATACTGAAACTATGATCACTAATTCTAGAATCCAGCCAGAGGAAAATACCTTTTAGCATCTACCTGATTCAGCCTGCTAAGATTCTTACACCTTTCCATGAGATTACCTCTTAGTCTTCTAAACTGTAGTGAATATAGGGCTATCCTACACAATATATCCTCATAGAACAATATGCTCATACTAGGAATTGATGTATGAACCTTTCTGTATCCCGTCTAAGGCAAGAATATTTCTTCTTGGATGTGGAAACCAAACTATACACTGTAGTCTATGTGCGGTCTCACTAAAGCCCTTGATAATTACAGCAAGATGTAATACATTTGTATTCTAAATGTAAAGGCTGTTTGCATGACCATTTGACTACAATGATCCTCTCAAACTAGAGACATTTTAACCACCACTCCTTGATATTCAATGTGCATTACCATCATCAAATCCCAACTAGCAATAACCTGCAAGTTACTATCAACAAGAAACTGAGTTGGACGAGGCATATAAATAATGTGACTACAATAGCAGGCCAGAGGCTTGGACTCCTATACATCTTGACTCCCCAAAGTGTATCCATCATCAACAAATCACAAGTCAGGAATGCAATGGAATAGTCCCCACTTGCTTGGATGAGTGTAGACAGCACTCAAGAAACTTGACACGATCCAGGACAAAGCAGCCTGTTTGATTGGCACCATATCCACAAGCATCTGCTCTCTCCATCACTGACACTTAGCAGCAGCAGTGTGTACCACTTACACGACCCACTGCAGAAATTCACTAAGGTACCTTAGGCAGTACCTCCAAACCACCAACCACTTCCATCTCGAAGGACAAGGGTAGCAGAAATTTGGGAACGCTGCCAAGTTCTCACCATACCTGCAAGTTTCCTTCCAAGCCAGCCACTCACCATCTTTAGTTGGGAATACATTAAGGGGAGGCTCGGGCTAGTGGTGTGATCACTGAACTGTAAATCCAGAGTCCAAGTAATGTTCTGGGGTCCAGGGTACAAATCTCACTACAGCAGATGGTGGAATTCAAATTCAGTAATTATCTGGAATTGAGAGTCTAATGATGATCATGAGTTGATTGCTGAAAAAAAACCCATCTGTTTCACTTTTAGGGAAGGAAACTGCTATCCTTATCTGGTCTGGCCTACATGTGACTCCAGACCCACAGCAATGTGGTTGACTTTTAAGTGGTCAATTATATATGGGCAATAAATGCTATGTATGAATTTTAAAATTTGCCATTCCTTTACTGTCATTGGGTCAAATCCCTGGAAATCTCTCCCGAATGGTATTGTGGGTCTACCCACAGCACATGGACTGCAACAGTAGAAGAAGGCAGCTCACTACCACCTTCTCAAGGGTAACATTGACTTATATTTTACTGTTAATTTAATAAGTTGTCCCAAGTTACGTGATAGGAGCAATATAAACAAAAATGATTTAAAAAGTCACATAAGAATATATAAGGTCACATTACCAAATTCTTGGTCAAAGAATTAAATTTTAAGGAGCGTGTTAAAGAAAAAATATGAGACACAGAGATAGAGTGGAAGAGAGATGGGATTCCAGAGCTCAGGGCCTCAACAATAAATAGTATGGGCAAGAGCAGAGTGATTAGAATCAGGGATGCTCAAGAGGCTAGAATTAGACAAGTGTAAATATTTCAAAGGTATCTAATACTGGAGGAGATTGCAAAGGCAGGAAGTGGAAATGCTATGCAGTTATTTGAAAACAAAAATGAACACTTTAAAATCAAGATAATGCTTGCCAAATTCACCGTAAGTGATAGTTCAACTGGACTCAATGGAAATTTGAATATGGACAACAGTCTCGTATGGCCTCTGGTTTACAGAGGGTAGAAACTGAAGAGGAATGCATTTAAATAGTCAAATCTAGAGATAACAAAGGCATAAATTGTTTTTTTGGCAACATATAAACTGAGAGAAGGGTAAATGCTTGTGATGATATGACCTGTACAACAAGAACAGGTTGTCCTTAAACTGGACGGGCACCAATATTCTTGCAGGGAGTGTTAGTGCCATTTGGGGGTTTTTAAACTAGTGTGGCAGGAGTATGGCAACCAGAGCATTAGGTCAGCATGTGGAATGATTGAAGAGAAGGTCAACATTAAGTCAAGTAAGTCTAATGGGAAGATCAGGGACAGCTAGGTTAATGAAAATGATGGAGTTGACAGTCTGAGGTATATTTGTTTTAATGCAATGAGTATAATGGGTAAGGCAGATGAGCGTAGAGTCTGGAATAATACATGGAACAATGATTTTGTAGTGATTACAGAAAAGGGCAGGATGGCAGCTCAACATTCCAGGGTTTAGATGTTTCAGACATAATAGAGAGGGATGTAAAAAGTTGGAGGAGTTGCGTTACTGATTAAGGATAATGTCTGAACTCCACTAAGAGAGGACATCTTGGAGGGCTCAACCAGTGAGGCCAAATGGATTGAATTCAGGAATAAGAAAAGTGCAATCACTATGATGGGGTTGTACTCTCAGGAACAGAAATGTAGGCAGATCATGGAAAGATGTAAAAACAACAAAGTTGTTGTAGCGAGTGACTTTAACTTCCCGAATATTGACTGAGACTGCTTTAGTGCTAGGGGCTTGGATGGGGTAGAATTTGTTAGGTACATCCAGGACAGTTTTTTGAAATAATATGTAGATACTCCAACCAGGGAAGTGGCCATACCAGATCTTGTACTGGGGAATGATCCTGGCCAGGTGGTCAAAGTTTCAGTGGGAGAGCATTTTAGGAACAGTGATCATAATTCTGTACATTGTAAGGTAGTTATGGATAAGGATAAGATTGGTCCTGGGGTGAAAGTGCAAAATTAGGGGAAGGCTAATTGCAACAGTGTTAAGCAGGAACTGGAGAAGTTAGATTGGGGGTGGCTGTTTGACAGAAAATCTAAATCTGACTTATGAGCGTTTTAAAGGCCAGTTTATCAGTGTTCAGGACCAGCATGCTCCAGTGAGGATGTAAGATAAGTATGGCAAGATTCAGGAACTCTGGATATCAAGAGTTATTGCAAATTTAGTCAAAAATAGAATGGAAGCATACGTAAGATTTAAGAAACTGATGTCAGACAAGGCCTTTGAGGAATATAGATAAAGCAGGAAGGAACTGAAACAAGGAATTGGGACTGCTAAAAGGGATTGTGAAATGTCCTTGGCAAATAGAATTATGGAGAATCCCAAGGCATTTCATACATATATTAGGAGTAAGAGTGTAGTTAAGGAAAGGGTAGGTTCACTCAAGGACAAAGGAGGGAATTTATGCATGGAGCCAGAGGAACCCAAAGATCTTTAATGTGTATTTTGCATTGGCATTCATCAGGGAGAAAGACTTGGATGATTGTAAGATTAGGGAGGAGTATATAGATATTCTAGGACTTGTTGGTATTAAGAAGTAGGGGGTGTTGGGTGTCTTGAAAGATGTTAAGCAAGAAATATCCTCAGGGCCTGATGGGATCTATTCCAGGATACAAAAGGAGGTGAGAGAGGAGATGGCTGGGCCTTGACAGAGATCTTTGCATTCGCCTTAGCCACCAAAGGTCCCAAAAGACTGGAGATTAGCCAATGTTATTGCTTTGTTCAAGAAGGGCAATAGGGATAATCTAGGAATTTATAGGCCAGTGAGCCTTATATCAGTTGTCAGAAAATTATTGGAGAAGGTTCTTAGTGACAAATTCACTTGCATTTGGAAAAGAATGGATTTATTATGGATAGACAGTTTGGTCTTATGCAGGGAAGAACTTGTCTCACAAACTTGATTGAGGTTTTTGAGGAAGTAACAAAAATGACTAATGAGGGTAAGGCAGTGGATGTTGTCTAAATGGACTTTACCAAAAACATTTGACAAGGCCCCTCATTGTAGGCTACTTTAGAAGATTAAATCACAAGGGGTCCATGGTAACTTAGCAAGTTAGATAAGAAGATGGCTTGGTCATAGAAGACGGAGGATAGGTGTAGAGGGGTGTTTTCTGACTGGAAGTCTGTGACCAGTGATGTTCCACAGGACCAGTGCCAGGACCACAGTCATTTGAAATGAAGATAAATTATTTGGATGAATTGGTGGTCTGCTTGGTAAGATTGCAGACAATATGAATATTGGTGGAATTGTGAATATTGAGGAATGTAATCAAAACTTACAGCAGGATATAGATCAATTGGAAAGTTGGTTGGAGAAAAGGCAGATGGAGTTTAAACTAGATGAGTGTGATGTGATGCATTTTGAATAAATGCAAGAAGAAAGTACAGAGTCAATGACAAACCCTTAGGAACATTGATATAGAGAGGGATCTTGGAATATAAGTCCATAGCTCCCTAAAAGTGGCAACGCAAGTGGATAAGGTGGTAAAGAAGGTGTACAGCACACTTATTTTCGTCAGTCAGATCAATTAGTATAAAAGTTGGCAGGTCGTGTTGTAGCTGAATAAAACTTTGGTAAGGTCACATTTGGAGTATTGCGTGCAGTTCTGGTCACCACACTATAGAAAGGATAGGCTTTAGAGAAGATGCAAAACTGTTCTACCAGCGTGTTGCTGGACTGGAGTCTATTCGCTAAAAGGGGGAATTGGAAAAATTTGCATTGCTTTTGCTACAGCATCAGAGACTGAGGGACTATCTCACAGAAGTATGTAAAATTATCACAGGGTGGGTAATTGGAATCTTTTTCCCAGAATGGGAATGTCAACTACTCAGGGACATAGGTTTAAAGTGAAATGGAGTGCGTTTAAAGGAGATATGCAAGGCAAGCTTTTTACTCAGAGGTGGTAGGTACCTGGAACACACTGTCAAGGAAGTTGGTAGAAGAGGATATGATAGCAACATTTAAGAGGTATTTAAAACATTTACAGGTATTTCTCCTATAATGCAATAGTTGCGTTCTTGTGTGACTGTGTGCTGTAGAAAATTGCCATAGAAAATCACATTGTAAGGAAATCGCTATAGAAAATCATTATACCTGTACAGCAGAAAGTTTGAATTATCCAAACAGCGTCCACTATTCATCTATCACGTTGCAGCCAATTCCCATTAATGAAACACGCATTATAGCAGAAATACCTGTAGATGGACACTTGAAGAGGCAGGGAATAAAGGAATAAGGACCTTGTGCAGGCAGATGGGATTTATTTAGAATGGCACATGGTGGGCTGAAGGGCCTGTTCCTGTGCTGTACTGTTGTACATTCTAACTATGTTGACTAATCAGTTAGATACAGGCATTGCATATGTAGGATGGAAACTGCTGGGGTATGAGTATGTGGGTTATTGTGAGATCAAAGGATGAATCAGGTGAGGCCCATCTCAATATTGTGAGCTACATGCCCCAAATTGATGGACATAAACAGAAGTTGCTAGAAAAGCTCAACAGGATTGGCAACATTTGTGAAGAAGAAACAGAGTTAATGTTTCGGATACAGCAGCCCTTCGACAGAACTGAATTCACAGGATTCCTAATTTTTGAGCTTCTCTTGCAGCCACTGTATTTACAAGGTTGGTCCAGTTCAGTTTGTAGCATCTAGGCCTTGCTGCATTGGGACATGGCTGCTTCAGTATCTGAGAAGTACGAATAATGCTGAAAATTGTGCAATCATCTGTGAATATCTTTGCTTCTGACCTTAAGATGGAAGGAACGATATTGATGAAGCAGTTGAAGATGGTTGGGCCTGAGACACTACCCTGAGGAACTCCTACAATTATGTCTTGGAACTGAGATGATTCATTTCCAACAACTTCAACCATTTTCCTTCTACTATGTGTGAATCAAACCAGTATAGACCTTGCCTCATAATTCCCATTGACTCCAGTGTTGCTTGGGCTCCTTGAAGCCATAACCGTTGAATGCTGCATTGATATAAAGGGCAGTCACTGTCACCTTCCCTCTGGAGTTTAATGCTTTTGTTCAAGATTTGAACAAAGCTGTAGTGAGGTCAGGAGCCACATTGTCCTGGCAGAACCCAATCAGAATATCAGTGATCAGGTTATTTCTTTGCAAAAGCTGCTTACTGCCACTGCCAATAACCCCTTCTATCACTTGCTGATGATTGAGGGTAGATTGATGGGGCATAATTGGTCAGGTTGGATACATCTGGCTTTTGTGCACTGGACATACCTGGGCTATTCTTCACCTTGTTGGGTAGATGCCAATATTGTAGATTTAGTGGAATGATGTGACGAGGGGCAAAGTTTGTTCAGGAGCTTCAGTCTCCAGTGCTATTGCTTGAACATTGTCAGAGTCCATTGCCTTTGCAGTATCCAATATTTTCAGCCTTTTCCTTGGGAGGCACTTCAGGAGGAAGATAATATAGATCATCCACTTGGCACTTTGGCTGAAGATAGATGCACATGATTCAGTTTGGCATTTTGCACTAATGTTTTGAGCTTCCCTGTTATTGTTGATGGGGATAATTGTGAAACCTCCGTCTCCTGTTAGTTGTTTAATTGTTCACCACCATCCAAGACTGGCTATGGCTGGACAGCAGAGCTTACATCTGATCCGTTAGTTGTGGGGCTGGTTTGCCCTAAGTATTGCATGTTGTTTCCACTGTTTAGCATGCAAGTAGTCCTGTACTGTTGCAACATATTTTTATATATCCTTGTGCTGTTCCTGGTATGGTCTCTTGCCTTCTTCATTGAACCATTGTTGGTCTCCAGGTAATGGTAGAGTGGGGGACAAGCTGGGCAATGAGGTTTTGGAATGTAGTTGAATACAATTTTGCACAATGTCCCACAGCACCTTGTGAATGCCCAGTCTTGAATTTCTTGATCTTTTCAAAGCCTGTCCCACTTAACATACTGGTAGTGTTGCACAATATGATCAAAGGTATCCTCAATGTGAAGATGGGGCTTTGTCTCTAACGAGACTGTGCATGGTCACTTCTACCTCAATGGCAGGCCTAGATAGATATTCTACGAGACACATCTGGCGAAAGGGGGATAGAAAGACTACCAGCTTTGTCTTTTTGCACTGATATGCTGCACAGCACCATAATTGAGAATGGGGGTACTAGTGCAGTTTCAACCTCTTGTTAATTTTTTGACTGTCCACCATCATCTAACTGCTTGCAGCAGGGTGAAGAGCTTGGATCTGATCCATTGGATTGGAATGGCATGTGATGTGATGGCTACCTCATTGAATGTTTCTTAAGGCAAAGATTAACTTTTGAACCGTAAAGGAACTAAGGGTTGTAGTGAATGGGTGGGTAAGTGGAGCTGAGTTCACAAAAAGATCAGCCATGATCTTATTAAATGGCGGAGCTGGCTCAACAGGCCAGATGGCCTACTCCAGTTGCTATTTTTTATGTTCTTATTATTCAATAAGATCATTTCTTCCTGTTCACCTGACAGCAATGAAGGTTTAACTTCCCTCATTGTATGTAGATATCTGCGGTCACAATAATGCATGGTCTTTGGTATTCAGTGCATGTGATCAGGATAGTAGCTGCAAGTCCCAAGTTGTTGAGTGAGCTGCCTCTTTTTAAAAATATTGAACTAACTATTGGAGAGCTAGTCAGAGAGCTCTCTGACTGGCTCTCCAAGGCACAGTTCAGCAACGATTTGGCAGTTTCATTAAAGAGAAATTTGACTTTCTGTCACTCACACCAGTTAGTCTGAGCTTCAGTAGTTTCTTCACTAATGGAAGAGTAAGTTTGTTGAAGTTTCACATTAGCTGTTGGACGGGACTTCTTTCCACGTCTTTAGTGCATATATTTCTCCACTCAAGGATTACCTTCTGCAAGTCAGTGATGAATCTGTTTTATTTCTTTATGATTCTTTTGATGTTATTCATTGCCACCTCAACCTTTCCATTTAACAGGGGATTGTGTGCAATTGGCAGATAGTGTTGAATTTCCCATCTGTAATGAAGCAATTGAATTCTTCACTTGTGAATGTGAAGTGAGAGCTATTGTCACTCATCATAATGTCTGCAATGCCATAATGACTAAAGTATGTTTTTCATTTGTTCTGCAATCTTACTGGTAATCATTAATGCAGCTGTCCTAATTCCCAGTAGGTAGAATTTTAGTCGACAGTAAAAGATAGTCAGTTCGTTGAGAGTAAAGAAGTTAGCTCAAATCTTCATCCATGGTCTACACAGGATGTCACGTGTCATAAGTGGTTCTTTAGCTTCCTTAGCTTGATATTATTTACAGGTGCTGCACTGGCTAATGTAGTCTTTATTCTCATTGTTCATGTTGGGACAGTAGAGTATTTCTTATGCTTTTGTCAGATGAAACTCTATTCCTTGATGGCTTTTATGGATATATTTCAGTATCTCTTTTCTCATCTACTTAGGATGTAGTGATTGTAATGAGGTCTGCCAGCTAGACCTCATATAATGAGTTCCCTGTTTGGGGCTGTTAATTTGGTCCAATCAGGGAGCCCTGGCTGACATAAAAAGGGTATCAACGGTGCTCACACTCTGGTGCCTGACTCTGTATGAGGCAGTACCATAGACAAGGACTGCTTATATATAAATAAAGGATGACTTGGTGACGGGATATCAAGCTCTGTGGAGTTATTTCAAGGGATATCTATATTTCCTTTGTACAGGTTGTCATCTTGAGCTGTCACTTTATTGCTGTAAACTCAATATTCTGTTGTAGCAATGGGTGTGTCTTTGTAGCATCCTTTCATCTCCACTTCCTGCAACATTTAGAGTTGAGTATTGTTACTTAGTTTGCTTAATTTCAGTAAGACACTTGTTTTTCAAATTCAAAATGTTTGCTAGATTAATGCCTTATAGAGCATATTGAGCAGTTGTTTCTCATTGACTCTGAGAGATTTAACACTTTGTCTCAGCATCTTCAATTCTCTTAAGAGGGAGTGTCACTCTCATCAGTTGGTTGGTAATGTATTTCTTTCCCTTGTTTTCATTTTCTCTCTTGCTTGTATGTCACTTCTAGATAATATCTCTGCAAATTAAGTAACATTCTCTACAGATACTTTGGAGCAGATAGAATCAATTAAAGAAAGATGCTTTGACATAGCTGTCATTCAGAATCCACTGTCACTTTGTCTCTTTTTTTTCCTTTATTCATTTACAGGACGAGGGCATTGCTGGCTAGGCAGCATTTATTGCCCATCCCTAATTGCCCAGAGGGCAGTTCAGAGTCAACCACATTGCTGTGGGTCTGGAGTCACAAGTAGGCCAGACCAGGCAAGGATGGCAGTTTTCTTCCTAAAGGACATTAGTGAACCAGATGGGTTTTTCCCAACAATCAACAATGGATTCACAGTCATCATTAGGCTCTTAATTTCAGATATTTATAGAGTTCAAATTCCACCATCTGTCGTGGTGGGATTCGAACCCGGGGTCCCCAGAACATTATCTGGATTGCTGGATTAACAGTCCAGCGATAATACCACTAGGCCATCACCTTCCCCAGATACACCTCTTTCAAACAGATATTAACGCAAAGGCTCACAAACTAAGGCTATAGCCAAGCAAGATGACTTCCTCATAGTACCCCAACACTGGTATTGTCATCACTAATTATTCAATTTTGCAAAAGCTGTTTATTGTTCCATGTTCCAATACCACTACTCATCTGTAAAAGTGAGCTTGCATACAGGTTCACACTCTGGTGACAAAATAAGCAAGAACTTAGCTAAATGGTTCAAGAAATCGACAAATCATTGCACTGCTTTCACATCCATTATTGGCTGCATCTCTGGTCCTTAATTTTCAAGATGCAAGGAAAGTTCTTTGTCTGTCAGTATCTGGCATGTACATGATTTGAGGCATCCTCAAAATGCATCTTTTCCTTGTTCAGCTTCAGGCTTTTCTGGTGAGTACTCTCCAGCTGTCACATAGATTCTGATTGTCATCTCTAAAGGCTTCCATTGTGTCTCCAAATCCATAGGATAGCTGATTATCCACAATAGCCTTCTCTCTGGGAAAATCACTGACTGTCTTGTGCTGCCTGTGAAGACATCTTTGAGACCGTAAAAACAACAGATGTGCTAGTGTCTTCTTTAAAAATTTTATGGACTGGGGAACAATTCCTGTGTATTGGAAAATATCTAATTTATCTAATCTGTAGACGAAGGGAGGCTGAGAGAAAATAACGGATCATGGAGCAGTTAGCTTGCTATCAGTGGGGGAAAGAATGCTAGAATTCATTGTAAAAAGATATAATAGCAAAGTACTTGGAGGATAGTGGCAGCATCAAGCAAATTCAGCACAGATTTACAAAGGCAAGGTCATGCTTGACAAGTCCAGTGAAAATTTTTGAGAGCATTACTAGTAGGGTGGATATGGGGGAGTCAGTGGATATGCTTTATTTGAATTTTTAGAAAGTTTTCAATAAAATCCAAGTAAGGTCCATGCTAAATTAAAGTGCATGGGATTGGAGGTCATGTACTGAAATGGATTGATAGACAGAAAACAAAGATTGAAAATGAGTCTTTTTCTAAGTGGCAGGAAATGACTGGTGGGTACCACAGGGATCAGTGCTTGAACACCAGCTAGTCACAATATATATTTATGATTTAGATGAGGAAACCATGTGTCATATCTTCATGTTTGCAGAATACAGAAAGCTGAGTGGGAGGCACGCTGTGAGGAAGGTATAGAGAAACTTCAGTCTGATTTGGACAAGTTAAGAAGAGAGCAAATTAATGCCAGATGCAGTATAATGTAGATAAATGTGAGATTATCCACTGTGACAGCAAAAACAGGCAGGCAGATTATTGTCTGAATGGTGATATACCGGGAAAGGGGGAGGTAAGATGAGACCCAGGTGTTCTTGAACACCAATCATTGAAAGTAAGTGTACAGGATCAGCAGGCAGTGAAGAAGGAAAATGGTATGTTGGCCTTCATAGCAAGAGGCTTTGGGTACAGGTATAAAGATGTCTTGCTGCAACAGTATAGGGCTTTGCTGAGACCACACCTGAAGTATTGTGTGCAGTTTGGTCTCTTTATCTGAGGAAGGATGCCCTGGCAATTGAGGGAGTGCAAAGAAGGTTTACCAACCTGATTCTTAGGATGATTGGACTGACGTATGGGGAGAAATTGGATCAGCCAGGACTATACTTACTAAAGCTTAAAAGAATGTGGGACGATCTCAAAAACATATAAAATTCTAACAGGATTAGGCAGGGTAGATGCAGGAAAGATGCTGTCAGTGACCGGAGAGTCCAGAAAAGGGGTAGAGTATATGGATAAGGGTAACCTTTTAGGACAGAGATGAGGAGGATTTTCTTCACCAGAGAGTGGTGAGCCTGTGAAATTTTTTTGCCACAGGAAACTGTTGAGGCCAAAACATTGAAGATTTGCAAGAAAGTTACAGATATAGTTCTTAGGATTAAAGGGATCAAAGGATATGGGGAGAAACTGGGAGCAGGGTATTGAGTTAGATGAGCATCCATGATTGTATTGAATGGAGGAGCAGGATTAAAGGTCCGAATGGCCTATTGCTGCTCCATTGTTCTATGCTTCTGTGTTTGTAATCTTTTCAGATCTGTCAGCAGCCCATGAGTTGGTGTTCTGAGAAATGTTGCAAGTCTCTTCTGGCACATTTATGGTTACTAATCTAAGCTTTATACTTGCCTCAGTTGAAATGAGCAGATTTTGCTCAATGTACACTATCTGGAACTCCAGATCTTCATTCTTCCCATTGCATCGAACATTTAATTTGTTTTCTTGGCATGAGTATCATTCTATCATACAGCCTCAACCTTACTTTTGAAGGCTTTATTTTTGGGTCACCAACTTGCGCTACTTCACATAGATGTGCAAAGCTCATGATATTGCATAAGGTCTATTTGGCACTTCATGTTGACTTGAAGCTGTTTTTCAGCAGTCATCATTTGTACAGTTATAAACACCTTTTATCTTTAGACCTATTGATGCCACCTGTTATATGGTGTAACATGATTCATCATAATCATTAGCTGACATCTCTCTAGCAGCATCCTTTTTTGTGCTTGTTTTACTTCTTCCCAGCTAAGCACTTATGCGCAAACTGATTCAGCTTCTTGCTGCTAGAGCACAATTTTCCCAATGCTTCCTATCCTCTTATGTGTTGACTTCCACAAAATTTTAATCCTGTCTTCTGGTATTGATCTTTCTGCTGGCATTTCAATAAATATTCCTTCCTTTCTTCCCAAATTTTGTTCTCATTTGGCTATTGTGCTTCTCAGAATAATGTGAAGCCTTGATTATTCTCTGATTAATACATTCTACCTGATGATTGACAATCTCAAACCTCCTACACATAGTAATAGCTTTCCTGAAAGTACATTTCTCCTCTCTCAATAGGTGTGCTCTCAATGAAGGATCTATTAAGCCTAAAATAAGCCTATGTTCGATCAGATCATCTTTCAACTATCCCAATTCACAGGAGCTGGCTAGATGTATCAGTACAGTCACATACTGATTGGTGGTATCCCTTTCCCTCTGACCTCTAATGTTTAACAATTATCATTTATCAACAACATTAATATGGGGTTCATTGTGTGTCTTCAAAGCATGCAAAATCTCCCTCTCTGACTTTTCTGCTCCTCAGTACAATCCAGGCTGACATACAGCCTGTAGAGCTCTTTCCCAACTACTGATGGTGGGGTTGTTCCTCTAACCTGCTCATTTTTTTAAAATCGGTCCATAGCAATTTCATAGTTTCAGCACTGAGAGTGGAAAAGACTTGAAATTATGTCTCATATCTCCTTTAATTTCCACTTTCTTCCACAGAATAGCTTATCTATCGAGCAGAGAGGTTGTGTTTTATCTTATACCATCATGAGGGAAATTAGCTTAGTTGGCTGGATGACTGGTTTGTGATACCAACAGTAAAGGTTCAATTTCTGCACCAATTGAGTTTATCATGAAAGTCCTGCCTTCTCAACTTTGCCTGAGGTGTGGTGGCCTTCAGGTTAAGCTCACTTCCAGTCATCTCTCTCTAATGAGAGTGTGGGACTATGGTGACTTTACATTTACCTACCATTCTCAATGTTCAAGAAACAGGGCCAGTTGACAGTTTTGCAAAGGATAACCAAGATTACTAAATTTCCTTTGATCCTGAACAATAAGCTTCATAATCAGCCACTTGTCTGTTCGAAATGATCTTTATACATAAATTTTTGAAGTCATCTGTCTTTTGACTCAATATTGTAATACATTTAAATTTCACTTCTGGTCATGAGTGGTTGAAACACTTTAACAGTAAGGGGTGTGGATTTTAGCTTGTAGCAGGGCAAACTTTAAAGGTCTAAATAACTGCTTAATTCGCCCACGTTCTTATATTTTTCTACAATTGTCAGCCTGATTCCTTAATTCCAAATGATAGTAAGACATAAGTACATACATTATTGCAACTTGCAGCCATACATAAATATGTTGACTACCTCTACATTCCTTCAAAAATGTTGTTTAAACTACAATTTCAGAATAACAAATTCTATTGCATCAGTGAGGCTTTTCCATGTCCCACATCGGCATCTATCTGAGTGCAATTTCTGATTGAGTGTCCACATTAGCATCCACCGGGGATGGGGTTGAGAATGCTAAGATCCATTGTAGCTGGAATTCATACAATTTTCAGAGTAGGATTATCATCACATCAGTCAAGGTGGTTCCAAACTCAACTTTAATAGATGAAAAGAGAGTGTCCAAATTCACTACATCTCCAACTGAAGGTTGTTTTATGAACAGAAAAAGAATGATAGATTACCACTTCCACTTCACAATATCACATTTAAAACAAAAGCATTTTAAGACATAACGAAATTATTGATATTTATATATTTGTTAAAATTCCCAGAAAGACTGAAACATTTTATCTGAAAAAGTTAATTCCCACTTACCAATTTAAAGAAATCATACAACAAGATTTCAAGTTTAAGATTATTACTATAACAAAGTAAAAATCAATATTGTCTAAACCTTATTTAGTAGGCAGCAAATACTTTAAAGGACAAAAAATACATCCCTTGTTAGTATTTTAGCACATTGTAAATCCCATGCCACATTAATATGTTATAGCACACTGCAAAATTGCAGGCTTTATAAGAAACATGGAAGCATTCCAAAGCTTCCAATAGGTTTGCCTGTCTTCATTTTAGAGTCATAGAGTTGTACAGTATGGAAGAGACCCTTCAGTTCAACTTGTCTGTGCCGATCAGATATCCTAAATCAAACTAGTCACATTGCCGGCATTTGGTCCATATCCCTCTAGACCCTTCCTATTCATATACCCATCCAGATGCTTTTTAAATGTTATTGTTGTCCCAGCCTCCACCAGTTCCTCTGGCTGCTCCTTCTGTACACGCACCGTTCTCTGCGTGAAAAAGTTGCCCCTTAGGTCCCTTTTAAATCTTTCCCCTCTCACCTTTTTTGTTGAGTTGTAACATCCAGTGACCATGAAATATCCTTTCCCTCAGTCAGCTGAGTAACTTCAAACTGTCCTTCAGCAGTATAGGTCAATCCAATGATTCTTTCTCCAGGTCACCTCCGGATGAATTTTCCAGTGACCTTAGATTTCTATGAGTTCTGTCTCTTCAAGCAGAGAATATATTTCCACCCTCAGTTTGGCTGAAAGATAAGAGAAAAACATATCATTTTCTCTCTGCTGATGAGACCAATCGCAGTCTATTTCTTTCTCCAGCTCCAGTTTTAAATCCAAGTGTCTGGGAGTCTGTAAATCTGCACAAAGCAAGAACAACTGCCTCTCTTTGTGTGTAGGCACCTGTTTCCATGGTAATTATCACTTGGGCAGTTGCCTGATACAGTCCAAAACTGCTCCACGCCATCCCCTCTTACCAGGGCATCCAAATTAGAAAAGACAATCCAAAACATAACTATTTTATAAAATCTCACAGTCATTGCAGAGTGCCTGTTATATCCACAGGATTCTCAAAAGTGCTAGATATGCATTGAAGTACCTTTGAGATAGTCACTGTTGAAACATAAGAAAACACTGCAGTTAGTTTGCACAAAAAGGCTTCACAAAAGCTATGAAATAAATTACTATATCCTCGGTTTTAGTGTTCACAGACAACTGCTGACAGGTATGAATACAATTAGTTTAGTATACACAATATATAGCTGATAAAACTGCTTTGCCTTAAATGGGCAATTCTGAAAAATGGAACATAAGTCATGCTTCCCCATTCAACCAGACCTACAGAGACTGTCCAACATACAGCTACTATCAGAACAACAGAGAGTGTGCTGAGGAATCTTAGCCGATGTTGCTTCAACAGTTACAATTCCTCCCAGGATCAAATGATCAAATCCTTTCGGAACTTAAAAGCACAAGCAATGTCCATCCTTTTAACTTAATCTTACTTAGTCAATATTGTACTTAGAACACAGTTGATTACCTTTAATGTCATTTCAATTGTTTGTACATTTTCTCATTATCAGTTCCTTAGCTATGCTGCGATTGTTATAAGCTTCCATGATTATTCAAACAGCTTTGTTGTCTGGCTTTACTGGGTGTGCTGTTGAAAATTAGCAAAGCAAAATGCTCCCCAGGTACAGTATAACGCATAGCTTTTATGTTCCAAAATTTAGAATGATGCATAGGGTAATAAAAGTCAGCCATATCTCAAATTTAAATACAAATAGATCAAAGCCTGAATTAACGCATGGATTAGTCAGTCTGTCAAGTTAATTTTTAATGGAACCCAAAGGTGTCCAGCTCAGCAAGTTGGCAAGAAGGGTTTTCAGTAGTGACAGGAGTGCTAATAGCTTTGATGCTAGATAAACAAACCTTAACAAGGTGCAACTCAGAGTTTGAGATGACAAGGTGTAGAGCTGGACGAACACAGCAGGCCAAGCAGCATCAGAGGAGCAGGAAGGCTGACGTTTTTCAGGCCTAGACCCTTCTTCAGA